>JAQFZJ010001077.1:0-12876 GCA_034695645.1 Folsomia fimetaria
AAGTAGAATTTTGTAATGTGTAAAGGAAACTAAGGTAAGAGGACGCAGTATAGAAATTGGATTATTAGTTTTTTTCTTGCTTACTTCTTATCCCTATTTTATATGCGGCTGGATTAGTTTTGATTGGTTTTGTTTTGCGGCAGAAGAGAATTAAGTAGTTTTAGATAATAATGGTAAAAATGCGAGTAGACTTGTATCCTTTAGAAAAGTGGGCGTGGAACCCAAAATCATAATAATAATATAAGTTGTTGTTTCTGCTAACTAAATCTACACAGCTCTTGGTAGCTCTTATACAAATGACGATAGATAGAGATAGATACATACACCTTGACTTTCCTTTTCTCCCTCCCTGGCTAAACTGATGTTCTGGTATTAAGATTAGTAAGGACGATGCATTATAATCATTATATAGTATTATTAATTAGTAGGTGGTAAATTGTGCTTGGTAGTAGTAGTAGTGGTAAGGACTGATGATGACTGACCGGATCTCTCTCTTCTTCTTTTTCTGGTTGGGTTATTCCGGTGGCCTGTTCGCTTTTTGGGTGTGGTTTTTGTTGGGATGGGTTATTTTGTTAAGCTGCTGCTGAGGTACTGCTGACTTGTCGGCATGTTCTATTAGAAGTTGTAGAAGTATTTTGTAGATAGCGTGGCGTGACATGGCGTTGGGGTGGGTGTGGTTGAGAAGAGATTCGATGTTTCTTGATATTACTGACTGGGTTTGTGTTGTTGGTGGTAAGGCTGCGTTGGTTACTTTACTTTCTCCATGAGAGACCATCTGGGAGACCGTGGAAGGAGCGTTTGAGTCTATTTCCGTCCGCCCACTATAACAATTAATAAACAGAATGAAATATACTTAACTTTTACACCATGCAATACAAAATACAATACAAGTCGTTAATCACTGCATATACAGATAATCACACTATTTGTTATCTCAGCTATAGCTTTATTAATTTTTTGCATGGCCCAACCATAATTGACAACTAGATAAGTATCACAAATTAAATTATAAAATGTGTTACCTCACTGCTCAAATGGCTTTCATCCTCATCATCTTCCAGTTTCTGAAAGTATTACATAAAAATATCTCATTTTAGGATAATTAAAACATTAAAAGTGGGGGTATGGCAAAATGGGAATTCATGCATAATTATTTTAAAAAGCGAGACACGTAAAACCATAAACAGTGACACATGGACATTATTGGAAACATTCATCATGCAAATATCATAACTTTCTTATTATCTTCAAAATACATAAATGAAGCAATAATTTTGTCAATCCAAGTGACGACGCGTGTTGATTGCAATTTCCTTAATTAAGATAATACTTCAAAAAATAAAGTGTACATAGTGTGATGGTGGTTTACATTCAATAATATTAACTATTGGATTGGATAAAAGTAGTGTTATTGATTGATGTTGCATTTGGTGGAACATAATTGTGGTTTGGTTTTGATTGTGAGAAATAAGTGTAGGATAAAATAGTTTGTGTATTGATGGGCGTGCCTTTATATAGTGAATGAGTTGATGAGCAACCACTACCACTACCGTTGTTCTGTAAGGTACGTACGAGCTGCCCACTCATCAACTACTACTTCTCCGGAAGGGGGGAGGTTCCTGGGGGGTGACCTTTGTTGCCTCTGCCACTTGAATGAATCTGGGTGGGATTCATTATTACACAATAATCACATATAGGGATGTTGACAAAAGACTTTTTAAATGTTTAAATGATCAGGGAATATAAATGTTTGTTTGTGTCAAAAATAATATGTTAATATTTTATTATTAATTGTGGAATTGTACGTGTTATCTGTAGAGGATGAGCTGGTTGTGGGGTGTTGTGGTGGTGGATGGATTGGGAGCTGGATGGGTGGAAGAACGTTGCTCCTGTGGGGCAGGACGCCAGGCTCAAGATATCGAATGGAGGGCGCAGTGGGTAGAACGCCATCCTGTTCGTCGTCGTCAAGGGATGGGCTTCTACTCCCACTAGTTAGCCACCATACCAGTTAACCAATTATATTAAATATGTTACTCGTTTTAATTGATCTAATAATTATTCTAATTCATTACTTTGACCAATTAGCACTACCGGCTTTGTTATTATGGATGAGTCCTAAATATATCTTACTACAGATTAGAAATCAGGCCATGAATATCTGACAAATCATTCAATACTGAATTCGCAACTATACCCATACAACATGCTATTATGGCGAACTCTTGTCAGAGCTTTTGGTTATGCGGCGTGCAGATAGAAGCCCAACAAATTTTGATGGTGTTTCAACTATTGCTGGTAATCAACTATTTATACAGCAACTAACTTACTGTATGGAACACCTACTATAAGCAGCCTTTCATGCATATTATTCTTATTACATTATTATTATTATGCAATACAATTTATATATGTATATTATCAAATGACAGGATTATTATAAGCAAAGTAAGGTAAGGAACTGGGAGTGAGATGGGTTGTGAAAAGCGTTTATTTAAACGCACCATAGTTTGAGTATGAGTGATTGGTCCCATAGTTTGAGATAAGTGGGTGAGGGCATGGTGTTTGGTTTGGTGAGGGGTGCGGCTGAGAGAGAGATGCGTGTTGCGGCTCTGCTCTGGTGATTGTGATGGTCATGACCGGTGATGGTCTAAAAATCCGTCTCTTCAAAGCCCCCGAGCAGAGGCGGCTCACCCCTAAAGGGAGGACATACATAAGGTTGCAAACTTTAAGAATTTATTCTGTATAATATTTTTCGGGCGATTTTCACCACGACCTAATCAATATATTTTTGAACTTCCTTAATAACCTTTTGCAGTTTAATGAATATTCAGACGCACATACATAGTGAAATTGACCACTACTAACTTCAACTTTCTCCCATATGATTATACTTATCTCAGTATACAGATCTACTAAGGGAAAGTTGGATGTCTGATATGAAATAATTTATTATAATATCCTCTCTCAACCTGTGGATGCAATTGAAAACTCTTCTAAAATATCAAATCGATCTAATCCAACCTAACCTAATCCAACCTCAATATAACTTGTGAAATTCTTTACCCCTTATTTTTGGCATTAGGGTTGTTGCTATTTCCATTCCGCTCGGGGGCCGCCCTATTGTTCCTCCGTGGAAGAGCGAAATCCCCATCACCACCATTACCCGAATGAAGGCCTGGATTCAAATCATTCATCTCAAACATTTGTGGCCTTGCTGATGAGTTAGGAAGAAGGCCCCCTCCGGAATGGTTGTTGCCGTTACTCCCTTCGCCACCTCTCCCTCTCTTTCCTTCACTCGTCGGATTAGCCGTCTGCTTAGTCTTGGTGGCAGTGGTCATCTCTGTAGAGGTAAGAGAACCCGGTCCACTCCCTCCACCCCCACCTCCACCAATATTATTGTTGGTGAGGGAGTTGGGTAGCTGGGAGGAGGATGGGGGTGGTTGTGTTGAAGGCGGTGGGCGTGGACTTGGACTATTATAAATGCGGAAGTAGGCATATATGAGGTAGACGACGGAGATGACGAAGGAGGGCAAGGGTATGGCAAGAGAGTAGACAAGATCCATATGTATTCGGGACATGTCGAAGGCCGTAACCACCATAGTGGGGTCAACACGAGAGTAGTAGCATGAAAAGTTGGTCCCCACCGTGCCATACTGCTCGAAAAATGTGGAGCAAACAACAACAGGAGGGTAACCACAGCCTTTCACATTGGGGAAGAGATGCGCACCTGTAAAATCCCACCAGGGGTTCAAACCACCCCCACCACTACTACGGGACACTTCTTTACTAGTCATCACTTCACCACTATTACTTTTTCCTCCTCCCTTGGTCCGTTTCTTAGTCCCACCACCACCACTCCCACTACTACTAGAATAAGTACTACCACCACCACTACTAGAAGAAGCACTGGGTGATGACGAAGAGTTTCTTGAGTTTGTGTGATGGGGTGGGAAATGATGATAAATAGTTCGATCGGCGCGTCTATAATTGACTTTGATCTGAGTACAATTGAATATCTCTCTTGTGCAACCTTCTCTACAAGAGGACCAGTTACAGTTGGATGAACCGGACCGTTGAATGGAGTCAATGGTATGGCAAAATGCGGGGACGGGATCAAACTCCATAAAAATGGTGGTGAAGGCCGGGTCGATGACGAAAGGCACGAGGAAGAGGAATGCAAAGAGGCTGAACACGGCGAGGAGGATAAAAAAGGCCGTGATGTAGAAGAGACACTGCTGTGCCAGGGTTTGGATCGGGACAATCACCTCTGTACACTCCAGAGGTTTGGAGGCGTCACCCTCCTCACCATCATCCCCTCCACCACCATGTAGGATGGGGGAGCCAAGTTCAATGTCCATTGTAGGGTCATGAGAATGAGATGAGCGACCGGCAGTATCCTCTGTAAAGCCTCTATGACGTCCCCCTTGTTGAGAGGAGGACGAGGAGGAGGCGTTGCTACCACTTTTTCTCCGTTTACCCCCACCCCCAACACCACCACCACCACTCCCATTGCTTCCATTACTACCACTCCTAATAAGTGGAAGAGAGTGTGGAGGCAGGTTGGAATGATGACGATGATGGTGGTGCTGATGATGATAATGTGGGGATGAGGGTGTGGTAGCGTCTTCTTGTTCTGCACCACTACCCCCAGGTTCTTCAACACCACCGTTCGGCTCCTCTTCCTCCAACTCCAACTCCCCTGACTCCTAAAAACACAAGCTGATTTAATATCGTCATAAAAAGTTTCATCGTATTCCAAACAGAACATTTTGGAAAAAAATCTATATGTATATTTAAAAAACAAACCTCCAATCCGGCAAATGTGCACTCCAACTCAAGCTTGGATCTGTCCTCTTCTTCATCTGAGGAGGACGTTGATGATGAGTGTGAAGTGGAACAGCTCCTTCCCCCACTTCCCATTGTCCCGCCACTCCCCCCATTGCGACTACTTTTTCGCCCTGGGTGATGATGGTGAGAGTGTTGATAGTGAGAGTGATGATGATGTGAGCTGCTACTACTACGGTGATTGTGTGGTGGTTGAGTAGTTGGGACCGGTGGAGGCTGATTACTATGAGCTTGAGCAGGGGGAGGAGCGGATGATGGTTGTTGTTGTTGATGGTGGTCGGAAGTAGAAGGCGGGGGCCCTCCTGTTGATGGATGATGTGTGTTGGCTGGTTTGGTGGTTGCGTTGTTGGCAAGAGGAGTCGGAGTCGGAGGAGGTAATTGTTGCTGCAATGCTGGTGTAGTTGTAGTAGAAGAAGAAGATGATGAGGATCCCACGTTCCGCGATGCAGATGCAGCGTCTGGTTGCTCTCCCGGCATTCTCCAAGGCAAAACGTCCGTTATCGCTCTCCCCTCCCGGCCTCGGTAACCAAGGGAGGCGAAGTCATCTTGGCCAGACCACAAGACCGAGGATGGAAACTATGTTGATTTTGTGGTGCGGTGGTGGGGTTTTTGCTGTATATATACACTCAGTCGGATCACTTTCACTACTTTCTCCTTGTGTGTGGAGAAAGGTCAGGCCGAGTTAACACTCTTTCACTTTTCGCAATTATCTGTCTGAGTCTGTTATGGATTGGATGAGTTTACCTGGATGGGAATATCCAAGGTATGGTGGCATGGCTGTTGGGGTATCAGACCTCTTCGTCACCACCTTCATGGAACGAAGACTCTGATCCAACCCAACCCTCTTGCAAGGACAACTGCTTTTTTATTCCAGGCCAGCCTGGGAACAATGATGGTAATAATAAATAGGAGGAATAAGAGAAAGAGGACAAGATGGACAACAACAATAACAACACTTCACTGGAAATAATAACACTGCCACCAGGAGCCCTGCTAACAATCCCCATTTCTCTCTTTTTAATCCAATATTCCACTATTTTACTGTCCCTCGTTTGTTTTGTATTATTACCTCATCTTTTTTGTTTGTCAATGTTACTGAGGAGAGTGGGTGGAACGATTATTTTAAGAACAATTAATTTGTTCACCCAGTCTTATATAAAAGTGGGTGTGGTTGTAGTGATCCCATTTTATTAAAACTTGCCTACTAGCTCTTCTGTCTTCTTTTACGTATCACAATGAGTGAGATTCTCGTCATCAGCTTTCTCCTCCACCACATCCCATCTTGCACCTTATTTTTATTACTTTCTTCTTCTCTTTTGAAATGAGTTGTGGGTGTGGATCAGACTAAATGAGTCCCGTGAGTGCAAAAAGCGTCATTTATATGAATATATCCAGTCCAATAAATGTTCACACTCCACACTAAAATCACTCACTCCCTAAAAATCCATTAAACGTCATAATGTCCGACTTTTGATCATATTTCTTTATAAGTAAGTAACAAGCAATGTCAAATTTTTATTAACAATTGAGATACCCTCTCAATAGGGGTGGTGGTGGTGGTGTGGAAGTAACAGAAATATTAAAAGGCAAGGCAACAAGAGGACCGAAGGAGACGAGATGAGATGTTTTTTTAAATAATTTCTTTCTCTCTCTGCTTCACCACACACTTTGTACGCGATTTGTTCTGGATTTGTTCCGTAATTAGAACAGGTAGGTACAAACGCATAAGAAATCACAATTAATGGATGCGGAAGGTGTAAGCTTATTAAAATGAGGGTGTTCTGCTGCGGCGGTACGGTTATTATATATTGACTAGGTTTTTAATTAGGTAGTTGCTGCGGATGATGAGACGGAGCGGATACTTTTAATAAAGCTGTTATTTATTTTATTTTTGATTTGACTACTATTTTATAGCCTTGTGTGTTGTGTGTTGGACTTTTAATATTTTTGTTATTTACGATTATTTGCAAGAGAAGTATAATAATGAATGGACGAAAGCAGTGGTGGTTATGGTGGTGATGCGATGATGCGGCGTGGAGAGAAGCAATACAAGTCGATCACTGAATCCCACCACGGGGACGAGCAGTGTTGACAACTGAGCAATTTATGAGAATGCGACGATTTAAGATGAAGATGATTATATAACCCACACAGGTTTATTCTTTCTTATTCTTCTGGTTGATTGAGTGGGGGGCGTGGGTGTGGCTGGCTGTGGTGAAGATGCTGCTGCGAAGATTGAGCTGTGGAGAGAGGAGACAATAGTTGTTTGGTGGTGTGGTTTTGTCTTTGTTATTAGACCACCCACCTTACTTTACTTTACTTTGTTGACTACGCGATGAACCAAGCTGATCTTGGCAAATGATGATTATAGAATTTGGATGATGATGATGATGAGGTGTGTAGTAGTTATAGTAGTAGTAGCTGACAATGGAGAAAGTAAGTATAGATTAGAGACGATTTAGTAGACGCAGATATTGTAGTAGTAGTAAGGAGACGATAATGAGGGTATTGGTTGGTTTGGTGAGGGGGCACACCCACAGTTTCGGGGTGGGTCTACCCCATGAGGTTACACTCAGCAGGTCAGCAGGTCAGCCCAGCAGCCACACCATGGAGTGAGGGGCACAGTCTCCACTTCGCCATTTTGGGATTGCAGTGCGGCGGTGGCAGACAGGATGCAGCAAAGTAGGAAAGGAATGAACCAACATACCCAGTCAAGTCTTTTACTCCATACACCATACCACAATCCAGCTCGATAACTTGTACAACCACCCAGTCACACTTTCCCCCGCAGTAGAGTAGAAGAGAATGCAATATATCCTACACGGGTAAAGTAACCAACCCACTTTCTCCAGCAATATTATCACCACTACTACTACCACCACCAGGCTAGGCATACATGCATGCAGTAGCAGACTCCGACATGGACGGAAACACCCGAAAGAGAGAGAGAGAGAAAGACACTCCCGCATTCATGGTACGACAAGGTGCATATCAAGAGGGGGACATCCACGCCCACTAACAATATCACCCCAGACTGAACCACCCATCATCTCCACACAACAATAAATAGACACGCATGCCTAGCACAACATTGGTTGGATAAGTGCAAGACCCCATCATACCGGCAAACTCAGCCTCCGCCCCACCTAACTGGAAATACAACGTGTTATTGTTAAGGCAAAGTGAGATGCATGAGTTTTGTCCTCCTGTGCTTTCTCCAGTAAAAACATATCAGCTTCAAAACCAAATTATACAAATCAGCACAACTTTCCCCGGATGGATTAGTCATTAATTTATCATTATGAGGAGTCAAAAAGTGGTCAAAGTTGTCTCCACTCTTGCAGAATGTATGCATATAGATGGGAACTACAACAACCTGTCTGGGTGGTTGGGTAGAGTGAGAGAATGAGTGAGTGGAGTGGAGTGAGTAACCCATGTGCTCAAATCTTTCTTTCTTGGAGAAAGTAAAGGCCGATGCGATCGTGTGGTTAGACGTTTGACTGCAGCATTACCCACCACACAACCTCCCACATTCTACAGCCATATAATAAACATGTTCAAACAAACACTGATACACATGCACGCAACAATATCACTATAATATATAATACGTTGCATAATATTTTGATGCTTTCTCCATCCGTCCCGTCAACAACATCCACTAATACAAAACTCTTTATAGAAAATTTGCAAAATATCCTAAAGAACACACCTTCCGAAAAAGACGAAAATTTGTGTGTTCCAATAATTTTGTAAATAAAGAAGATATAAAAAGTCCTTGAATTATGGCCACATGCCAATAGGGACCAACCAGCCACTGTAATTCCATTTTCACCCCATGATTGCATTATTGCTTTCTCTTTCCACTAAAAATGAATAGGATTTAAATATTAAGAATTCTTTCTCCAAAAGCAGGATTGGATTTGATTATTACTCCAACTACCAAACCGACCAAACAGGCTAGACCAGACATGCAATTCCTTCTTCTTCTTCTTAACTGCGCTGCGTGCCAGGCCAAACCTGCCAATTATTATGTACGGGCTTTACTTCCATTTGCCAAACCACCCATCACCTCAGCACAATATCTACCTTTTCATCTACACCAATAAGGTTGAGCAGAGGCAGAGGACGCGACCTTGCTTTCTTGCCTTCTTGATCATTGGTCTCTTTCTCCATGTAATTCAAGAATGCTTTCGAAAACTAACTCCAGTTCAATAATAATAAGGCAAGAGAGTAAATTGAGGTGAATTGGATAGTGGATTGGATGGAGAGCACTGTTTTGTCTGTTCTGTTCTGCTAATGAGGACAGGGTGGAGTCCATCTCAAGGGACACATTACTACAGACATCCTCTCCTCTTGATCTAATAAATACAATATAGAAGACCACCGCAAATTTATAATTACACAAAACTACTACATATGTCTCTCTCTCCCTCTTCCTCGCCTACCAACAACATTGATCCCTAACCCGTATTTATTTAACTTATCGTGCAAGTCAGTCATTTCATTTCATCCCATAATTTTGTGGAGGAGAGGAGATGAGTTTGACTTGACATGTTGTTACACAGAGAAAGGGTAAAGGAGTGAGTGAGGGTATGAATGATTTGATAATGCAGAAGCACCACGGTTTACGTACTTACGAGTATTACAGATGGAACAAAAAGAGGGAAAGATAGAGAGAACCTTTCCTCCTTTTTATATCACTGTCAACTGTCATCCATGTCTGGCTGTCCCGTTCCGTGTGATGCGATGTGTCGCCCTGCTTTCACTCATTGTCACTCCTCCAGTCAGAATGTCAGGATGAGAGAGAAGTTAGTATGCAAGTACCGGGTAGGATGATGATGGTTGTGATGATCCGGCAGGGTAAAGTAAGTAGTAGTCAATTGAATTAATTAAGGATGAGCCAGAGCTAAGCTAAGCTATATTATACAACCAACTATGTGTGTGTAGTAAAGAGCTACACACAGTTGTAATTGTTTGGAGAAAGTTCTTCTTCTACTTGTTGCCGGTCTGCCGTCTGCCTGCATGGATGGATACTGTAGAGAATAGAAGAGGGGTGGTGTATAAGTAAGGTGAGAGGGGAAATTGTCCATATATTGCCACTTGACATGCCAACTCAACTACTTACTACAACTACTACACACAAAAGTAGGAGATGAGACCCATTAATTCAGCCATCCATACCTACTCATCATACTCAAATATAGAGTCAGAGGATCCATATTTCACACAAGCTAACTAAATACATATACCAAATTGAGATGATTCAGTTTATGAAATAAATGTGATGGTGAAAGGAACGAGGTGAAAGGCAAGCATCACCATACAATCTTTACAGTCATTTCAGCTGCGAATTATGGAACATAGAACGAACGATAGAACGGACAAAGACATGTAGATTGAATCTTTTATAATACGAATTTTTTATAAAATGAAAGGAAAAGATAGTGAGTGGCAGATCATGTTAACAAAATTAAAATATGCTATAGATTGCAAACTTTGTCTTCTTTCTGTGCGGAGGAAATGCTTACATAGCTTGTTTGAATGCATTCTACTTGGTTTTGAGATAGTAGATAGATTGGAGAAAGTAGTAGTGTGTATGTATGTAGTACGTGTGCGAGTGTGTGTGAAAGTGTTGCAGGAGGGAGAAAGAAGAATTGGGTAAAGCCATCGAAATACATACGACACACAGAATTCCACTACTTCTTTCTCGTCTGCATTGACTGGACGTGAACGAGGGACTCAAGGCCAATGCGGCATCTCTCCTCACAAAATAACCTTCCAGCTACATTTACACATTCCTATTTTACTCCACTTTTTCCCCGTGCGTTCTCATGGATTGCGAATGAATACATACATCCATGCATGGTTATTATAGCTCGTACATATGTGGTGTGTTGTACATATGTATGTAATAACTGGCCACCCACTTTTTATTTAGCATTATTATATTATTGCCCCACAACGTGTAGACATCATCAACTAACTTTACCATGGGGGGAATGACCAATAGCCTGACTTATAAGGATCGACATAAAGTCATAAGAGACTAAATACAAGCAGTATTACATGGCAGCAAATCCATTATGAGTCAAGTTTAATATATGTAATATCGTCTACATCCTTTTTCTTTCGTTTCCATTTTCTCTAAGCTGAAATTCGAGGACAAATTATGACCAACCTTGGAACCATGTTTCCTCACAAGGTTAATTATTAGCAAGTCATTACTGTAGAGAAAGAGAGAACTCAGATTTCGATTACTTCATTCAACTTGCAATTAGCAATCTCTACTAATCTCTCGTCACACGTAACATGCCCTAATACACATGCCCTAATACACATGCCCTAATACACAATATAATTGTCAAATGAAGGAGAAAAGAGACATCTCAAGTTGCCTATTACAGATATTTGTGCTTGTGTCATAATTTCACAGACTTGAATTCCTTTGAAATGAGATTCTTTGCAGGCTTTGATTGTTTGGAGAGGATACATGGAAAGGTGCATGTATGTGTAAAAGGGCTGATTGGATAATATGTGACAAATGGGATGCAGTGTCCGGGATGAGGAGGAGGATGAGAGAGAGCGAGTCATTTCCTCTTCCGGCCAAGTAAACATTTCCTTCCTTCCTCTCCTTACTCCATATTCTCTGCAAAACGGATGATAATGGACAAGTACTACTTTCATTTCAATCGAATGGAGAGGATGAGAACATCACATCATCATGTCCGCCGCAGCAGGTGAGGGAATTTTACAGCATGTAAAGAATCTCATCATTTCCTATTTACAATTTCATTCTCTAGAAAGAAGAATGAAATCTCATTTCATTTCGGTTAAAAGGAACGACAATCCATTATCATTCTATTATTATTATTGCACTTGAATCCTAACAAAATCAACGAATGGAAAGTACAAATTATTTGTACATCATGTGGATGGTGTATGTGTTATGGGGTTAGAATGTGGTTTTAGTTCAAAAAGAACATTTCAGCAAAAAAGAGCAATGGTAATCCATTTCCATCAAAATATCTGTACAGAAAGCAAAAGCAGCTTTTCAAATCTCATTTATTTTATCCTATTCTAAAAGAGCAGTAGCGGACATCTCTCACCACATTTAATTCTTCTTCGCCCTTTCATCTTTCTCTATCTATTTCTTAAAAATGGAAGATGGAATTTCTCCTCTTTTTCTTGTGCTGCTTCACTTTCTCATCCTCACATAATTTATTTGATGCGGGATGAGCCAACAAATCTGGGCAGGGCAAAGGATAAAGTCCTGTCCTAATTCATCTGTTTTGCCTGTAAGAGTCTGTTAATTAAAAATGCCCCCATGTCCATCCATTACAGAGACGAGAGAGAGAGAGAGAGAAAGCGAGAGGAGAGAAATGTATATAAAGTAGGTGATGTCCGATTCTAGGTGGAGGGTTGTCTGTCGGATTGTGTACTTGTAGTTGGATTATGTGTGTGAATAATTGATAACATGAAGGAGCCAGCTCTCAATCACCCATGAACATATAATACAACAGAATATAGACCAACCAACCGACCCACCAAACCAACAACAGCAGACAAGAATGGTGGACGTGGGCGCAGTTCAACAAGAAAGGAATAAGAAAGACAGAACGAATTGCAGTGGAAAACCAACTAGATATAGCATAGGCCCAACCAGGTAAATAGAAGGGGTAAAGGTTTGAACTTTTATATGAACATGTTTGTAAAGAAAGTTGGAGAAAGAGTGTGTGGAGAAATTCTATCTCTTATTCTTCTCGACCAACACACAAAATGTACTACATACATGTGTAGGCACAACACACACGCACCACTACGGTGTCGTCCCATACAGGAAGAAGGACGAGTACAAATAATGGGATCAATACTAAGAACGCAGAGCAGAGACCAAGCGAGAAAGGAGGAGGATACATACATACGTGAAGAAAGAAAGGGCACATCCAAATTGGAACAGGATTACAAGAGCTAACAACACAAGGGTCAGATGATGTGTATAATATAATGATGGCAAGAAGATAAGCAGAG
>JAQFZJ010001078.1:0-12854 GCA_034695645.1 Folsomia fimetaria
CCAGAAAATAAATTTCACAAATAACTCACATTTTGTTCGAATAAATTGAAGGTTAATTAATATTTCTCGTGATATACGATATACGTATCTGTACGTTGGATACCAAATGAGCACTGACTGTGTGAGCAAGATACATACATACGCAGCAGATTGTAAGTTGCCAACACGCCCAATTGACGTATAGCTTTATCTTATCGTGGTCACTGGCTGCTAATAAAGTAATATTGGCGTGATAACATAATGTTATTTGTGTTAAGGCAACACAATGAATGACTCTCATACATACAACATTATTTTTGCACGGTGAAGCGAGATATTGTTTTCTAAACATCAATTATTCAACCAAGGCAATTAAGTAAATAAATCCCAAGATTGCATAAATTAAACGGAAATTCCAAAAGTTCGAGTAAATGCATTACATGGACCTTACCATCTTGCCCTTTTCTTTGTCTTTTGTTGCATTGTCTAGTCATAGTAAAATAAATAGTGTCATAACGGTCATTGATATCAGATCAATTTGATCTAAAAGAGTGGTGTGCACACATTTATGTCAAATTGTGCATTAGAATAATTTGTTTGGTGTTTATTTCCAGCCAGTTACTTATAATAATTACAATCATATAGAAATAACAAATTATCAAAATGAGATATAAACATAGTGAAGAAGGTAATAATAATTAATTCATAACCTATCCCAATACCGTTCAGCATCACTTTCTACTGAATAAACATTTCAACGCTTAGATCCGTGACAGGATTTTCGGAAGACTCTCACCTCCAATTTCCCATCCGATAGCAACAGGGTCTCAATTTGCTCACAGTTATACAATTTTCTCCACCCTTCTTCTGAAATCTGAAAATAATATTAGAAAATGAAGTTTAGTATCTGCATACTTATCTTGCCTGGGTGATAAAATTAATAACTGAAAAGCTCCAAATGTTTAAACCGAGGCAAATTCAAGAAGCCTTCATCTAAACATGAATCATTCAAAGTAGTTGACATTTTGTAGTTCACCATAATAAATTTACTCACGCATGAAACAAAAAATAAGTGATTATCATTTTCCGGCTAGTTAGTTAATTTACAACCATGACACATGGCTGTAAAGATTCTGGTACACGACAATTAGAATTACGCAGAAACTGGATGTGGAAAAGTTGAAAGAAAAGTACCCTTATCTGAAGGATGTTCCCTTGAAATCATTCTCCAATGTTAAGCCAAAGATGTTTATCGGAAGTTCGCACTTCGAGTTAATCTCGCATCTCGAAGTTGTCCAAGGGGAGCCAGGACAGCCCATCGCCGTGAAGCCCAAGATGGGATGGTCAGTGATATTCCCGGAAGTTCAAGGGCAAATGCCAAATGTTTCGATCATCAATGAAACTTGCAAAGTCAAGCCTTCTGCTGAGGTGAACATGTTGAGGTCTTACAGCGAAAGGTATGGAGAAGAGAAGTGCCCCGTGCCCGACAAAGTCTATTCTGCAGTGTTTGGGAGAAATAAAGAGGAGGACGAGGTCAAGCCGAGTGTGGTCAGTTCCAAGGATCCTGAGAAAGTCCACATGAAGAAGCCAATGAAAAATAAACGCAAGGAGAATCGTCGATGCCACACAAGGGGAAGCATGGTTTGAAGAAAGAATGCGACTCTTCAAATTCATGAAGAAGATAAGAGATCAAATTGTTGGAAGAAGTCTGTCAGGAAGAGCGTGACATTCCAATTGGGCATCCGATGAAGGATCTCAACAACCTTCAAATGAAAGTGGACAAGACACCAAGTCCATTGAAGTAGCGTATCAATGCATAAGTTCACGACATCAAGAAGGCAAGAAGCAATCTGTGCACGACGCAGAAGATGCAGCTATGTATTACAGGAATTCCATTTTTTATCAAGAATTCAAGTGTAAATGAATAATTAATGCCAAATAAATGTGATTATAACTGCTACAACCTAGGTAATTGAAAGGAAAAGATGAGTAGTATACACCTACGTGTATATTGATTTTGAAGTGCATTTTAACTTTCAAGTAAATTAAAGTAAAGTAAAACATATTTTCAATAAAATAATTTAGCTGCGAATATATAAAATTACTACACTGATGAAATTACCATTTAATAATAAACTATATTCCAAACTAATGGATGGGCACTTTTGTAAATTGTTTCTTCAGTAAAAAAAATGGCCTTCTTTATTGACAAAATTACTTTTGCATCCAGAAGTTGTCACATATGCGAGCTCACTATAATGATTATCATTTGTAGCATCTACGTTAATGGAGGCGTAATTTCAAGTTTCTCAATAATAGCTCCGTTTTGAGGTAAGGTGAGTTTATGTCAGACGATTTTCCAACACTTAACCGATTTCCCCAATGGCAACTTCAATTGTTAGTATAGCTCAAATGAATAATCGGAAGGGGATATATCTGTAATAAACGTGTCTGTAAATTGTGGTTGCTACTTCCCTTTAACAATTCCATAAATAATGCCTATAGCGTTTTTCCGAGAGCAATTCAACCAGAAAAACTGTAACTAATAACACCTGCAGTGAGCCTGATAACATAAAATAGGATGAAAAAGTATGGAATGAAATGTAGGGAGATTCTACCTTCAATTTCCGCCATTTGATTGCATCAACTCTAATAAGATGGTCAAATCAACGCTTCCACAATTCTATAAACCACCAATTTCCAACTTTGCAAAGCATTCCCCATTTCTCCCCTTATCTTGTTATCCATGAAATCGAAGAAGGTATCAATAAGAACAATATTCTCTACAAGAAAGCATTCATATTTTCCTTCTAGTATTTCATTCTGAATAACAAACAGATAACCGTTTTGATATGAGTGGGGTTGCGTCAGAGCATTTTTCGGAGTTTTCTTTTTAATGAATTCAGACAATTTACACGCTATACTGGGAACATGTCGGGCCCTGTTCATCCCCAAGCTCGTCATATTTTTCTCCCGCAGCTCTTCCTGGAATCTATCCTTTTCTGATATTAAAAATCCTGGTTTATAAATAGATCTAGCGATAATTGTGTAATCATTAACGTAAAACGCTAATCACTAACGTAAAACGTAAAAGCGTAAGAAATGGTTTGTATGCGGGAGGTGCGATTAAATTGGAAGAATAGTAGAATTCGTAAAAAGCAAGTAAAGTGAAACTTAAGATGAATAAGGTCACGATAATGAAATAGGAGCTCAGTATTTCTAAATTGCTTGACTGTCTTAAAAATATCTTATAAATTTCGAACCATGTCGGAAGAAGATATCCACATTTTGCTTCCATTTATCACAAAGTGGTCCCCATCCTTGTCCGCCCTAGTTTTGAGAGCAAACGCATCCGAACCCGACTCTGCCTCTGACAGGCAAAAGCTGCCAATCTTGATCATTTAACACGCAATTTGTGCCACAATTTAGTAATACAATTTGAACAATGTATATATGCTTAGTAAATATAACAATGATCACCATGTTTGTCGCCAACTTGGGCAAATAGTTTAACTTTTGCTCCTCCGATCCTAGCTCTTTGAAAAGGGTGTTAATCAGCGTGTTCTGCAAGTCACAAAACACTCCAATTCCAGGGTCAGTTTTGGAAAGTTCTTCGACCACGAGGACCACGGACATGAAAGTCGCACCAGTTCCTCCATATTCTACTGGGATTTCAATTCCCATCAACTATATATATATGCATAAAATATTACTGCATACTAATTAATATTTTAGATAAATTAAGCACATATAATTACGACTTTTTGGTCAATTTTACCCCGTTTTTGAATAGTGCATCCACAATGCTTGGCTCAGTAATTTTGTCATTGTCAATTTTTCTTACAAATGGCTCAACCTTGTCCAAACATAGCCTGGAAACTGGCAAGTTAAATGTAGCGATAATTATTCATGGAGCAGATATATTAATGATAGTAAAATTTTTGTGACCAACCGGTCTCCTTCATGGCCCATTCATCCCTGGTTAGCTGTGTAATTGGGACATGGACATTTGGTGGACCTGTTGTATGACTTGCTGCACGACATAAAACATTTCCAAAGGATTTGTTCGTCTATCAAAATTATAATTGTTACTATTTATAATTTACATGAAATAGTATAAGTAAATACCAACCAACCTGTCCTCTCCGTAAGACACTATTACCAAATTCTTTGAGAACTAAATGGAGATCCATATTTTATTTATATTTTTGATCTGTGCTTTTATGATGACATTTATCAATGAAGGGACAAGAATCATCTGTTGATGTTTGTAGATATATTTTGTGTGTGTATTATTCTCAGGTTAATACATGCATGTACATAAGATTTCATAAGACTACCGGCTGCAAATGTGTGTTAATATATCGTAAATATTTATTATTTATATTTGTGCGATTTGTGCTCATAATTATTTTAATTGTTTTAAATGTCCAACTAAACAGTATGCGTATTACACTAATTCAACAATTTTAAGTACCATAGCCTCATCGGATTCACGTTCTTGTCAACAGAATCATACTTGTTACTTGCTGTATCGTCATGAAGGTGATATTCAACGGGCTTATTTTCTCCATAAAGTTTCCAGAAGTTCCAATTTTGACCTTCAACTCGCTGCACCCCTTGAGAAGTCTGCGCGCATACTTGTCCCCCCTGAACAGAGGGTCATGCCTGCAAAGGGTCACAATCTTTTGAGAAATAAAATGCACATTTCCGGCCGCATTGTACATCCCAATTTGCCCCAGAAGCATGTCATCAAACATGATGACAAAGGTCACCATCAACATTGGCGCAGATAGGGCGTCATGCAGTACGACGCATGCGTACAGGGACAGGGTTGCCAAGATGTAGAGAGAAGTGATCATTATTGGGAGCAAGCCTGCCATTCCTATATTATTATTCATCCTTGCCAACATTTGGGCATTTTTGTAGTTACAAATTACTGAAATCCTATCCTGCCTCCTAGACCCTGCATTGAGTTGGCCATGTATTCTACAAATGTTGTCAGATTATAATTAACCTGCATTTAGTCAGATTCAGATTTTTACATACCTCCGCAAGATATCCCCCAAGCAGACTGCCGAATTGTTAAAGACGCTTCCAATCCCAAAACATCCTTGTCCGAGGGTATACGCCATCACAAAAAAATCTGTCAGCAGACATCCCAGTTGAAACGCGTAATTACGTGACGGCACGAATCCGACCGGGCAATCGTTAAGCACTGATCTTAAAGTAATGGGAATCAGGCAGGGGGAAAAGACCAGAAATATGGTTGTGAGCGTGGGTATTGCGATTGCAGTATGGTATCCGATGTACGGGGTCAGTCGTCCCATTTCTCCACGTAACAAGTCCTTTGAAACTACCTTCAACGTGCGCTTTGTAAACATTGATATGTCCGAATGCCCAATCGAATTGTCTGAATTTACACCTCCTGTAAATTATAAATGTCAAAAAATAAGGATCAACAATCCATCAATAACTTTCAATCCTGTAATGTCCAATATTATCGTGACCTTTCCGTCGAAGCTGATTAGATTCAAGCTTGACCTTGTTTTCGGTGTACACGAATGAATTCAACAACTCTGCAATTTCATCCCCTTTATTGGCCAAGGATAACGCGTTCGCCCACGGGAGAATGATAATTGTAAAGAACAGAGTGGACGGGACATTTTTTAACACTCCGCCATTTTCAATTGCAAGAACGAATCGACAACATAGCATCACTATGTAGCAAGTTGCAACCACAAAGGCCAGAATTCTATCGACCTTTCTCAGCTTTGTGGCTTTGAAGCAGCCATCTTCCCATCTTACAATGCTCCCCAAGCTGTAGGATGACAAGGACGCCGCCCTCTGTATGAAGGGAAGATAGTCTAATATGAACAATTTTTGAGATGGTAAAATTGCCTGCGGATTCATTTCGATCCTTTAAGTATTTTTTAGCAACAATTGCTTGAGAAATTATGAAGACTTTGCCAAATCCGGACTGGCATTTATACTCGAATTTTACAAAGCTATACCTAATTTTATTCTGTTTGACCTATGTACTTACATATGTATTCATTGCAAAAGTAAAATTACATATGTATCTGTAATAACGTGGCCTTTCTGTACCTGAATTGAGAGACAAATGAAACATGGTCGAAAATTGGACATGTTTTAGAATTTATTGCTATGTGTTGAAAATTATCAATGTTCGTAGTACAAGGGTCTCTCAGCTAACTAATACTTAATTTGGCATTAAAATTATAATTACCTACACATGTCGTTTATTGGTTATAAGCCAATGCTATCATTATTCTGTTTGTTCATTTGTTTGCAAAATTACTTTCATGTTCTTGGCATGTATGTATATTCAATGCACTTTGGTATATATTTATGTATCAATTGGAGGGACTCTACACCTGTTTATACAAGGGTACAGCACAGTGGGATCATTATGGCGATGTCGAGAGTTAGAGTTGATTAAAAATTCATGTTCTTAATTTGAATAAATGATTTGGAACAAGATGCTGTCGTACAAGTTTTAATTGAGTTTCTCCATAATTGCTCTCCTTCCTCCTTGTCGTGGAAATGTAGGAAATCTTTTGACAGAAATAATAGCAGAGAAGGTTATAAATATCATTCAACATGTGACATTCAACATTTTCGGGACACTTTCATTAGTTTATTTGGCCACATGCAGATAAATCTAACAGGTTTAATTACTACACATTATAAATTGACATATGTTCATGAAATTGGTGCGGGTGGTGTAGAATGATTTGACATACATAATTCCTGTGCAAACATTCCGAAACTTTCACTTATGCAAGTATATGTACATAAATATATCCCCTCATCCTCTTACTTTTAGACATATTTGTAACGAACGGCAAGAAAAGTAAATATTAACACGTCGACCGGTCGACCCCCATCAGCCCCTAATTGAAAATATTCTGTCGCCTAAGCAAAGACAGTCGAAATAAAATCAATACTGCATGCACGCACTTATTTATAAATTCGTAAGTTATGTAGACCTGAGAGTGTGGATAGCTCGACTGGGCAGAGACAGACAAAACTACAATGACATTTCCAAAGGAGTTCATGAGATTCCAAATGGCCTGGAGGACGCTCTTCATACTTGGGGGCGCCTGGGTGAAGGAGAATTCCATGCCGGAGACGATGAAAAGTATTTGGGCCGACGCCATGAGAATGTACTGAGGAAGTTGGAGCAGGATGTGGACCCGGTTTGGAGACATGAGCGTGGTCAACGTGGTCTAATTAAAGGATACAAAATAAAAGACCACAAAAGCAGGTCACAAAATAAGTAATGACGATGATGACCTTCATGTCTTGGATATGTTCGTCGAGAAGGAGGAGGTAGACTCCGCCTGTCTGAAGTGCCAAATTTTCAATGATGGTAACAGACTCGTTTCTCTCATTAATCATAGTTAGATGGACATCATAGTTAGAAATCATAGTTAGATGGGCATTTCTTTCTACGTCATACAGGGTCACGTTGAGGTCGCACGGGAGGGAGTTAATGAGACGGACATGATCAGCATGCAACGAAGTGTCGTCCATGTTGACCTGCAAATTGAAGCTATTAGTACACTAGCTAAACATATATGTAATAATTGAAACGTTTAATAATAATACTTATCATGCCTCAATGTACGTCTCAACCACACCCGCGGCAAGAAAGGCAACACCGGCAAGGAACAATCCCACACCCATTCTTTGTAGGGGGCGTCGCAGAAGAGCACATCGAGAACAGTGGGGGTACACCATCCCCTCAAAAATGGGAGTAAGCAAGAGCATGAAGACAGCGTTGCTCACATGCATGGAATTTGCACAAAGAATGTATTTACAGAAATTTAAAATTACGGGATGTACGTATTTATGAGTATAGCGTGCTGCATCCCCACGCACCTGCATTTGATCCGGCTTAATATGAAAGGTGCCGATTTTACCATCCATCCGAGTTGCTTGTAAGGTCCAGCGTGACCCCAACTGTTCTAAAAGGGCGTAGAACAGTTGGGCATTGGCGCAACATAAGCAACCCAAGTAAGCGCTTGATATCCGTGATTAATTCGGGTGGAAAGGCCTCTTCGGCGTGATCCAACCAGTGTGATCGCTTTTCAGTCGCTTGGCTTCTGGTTTTTAAGGCGTACTAAATGAAACCAAAGGGTAAAGATGTACATATTTAAGAGGGTATGCCATCAACAATTTTAAATGAGTGTTTTATAAATACCTTAACGCAATGGAACACTTGTATCAACATGTTCCCTTCTGGTTTCCTTCTCTTGTAAAACGGCTTGCCAGCCAGGAACATCACTTTTTTCAGACATGACTATGAATAAGTTTCCGTAATTTGAAGTTGCCGAAATTTTGGCAATAACTCACCAACTGTAAAAAGCATTGTACACGTTGGAACCCCAAATGCGAGTGGGTACTGTGGGTAGCAGGTCTCTTGACCTAAGCATGACACATCCTTACGCAAGATTGGCGTTACAACTGAAAATTACGTATGTAAATCAGCTCCTTCAGAAATATGCATAGTTTTCTATGAAATTTTGCTAATTCGACGAACTTGTTGAAGCCATATTCCCAACTGTCGTGGCTACAAAGAAAATTGAAAAGAACTGCTGAAGTCGCAAATTTTGCCCCTCCCCAAATTGTTCTCCTCCCATGGGGGCTAGACAAGGCTTCATTCCTCTTGTCGCTAGAATAGCAAAGCCAGGAGGGTGAATGGCCTAGAAGGAAATTTCAAACTGGAATTTAAATGTGTCTAATTAAACTACATAATTTTTTAAAAGTGTAGACCAACACCGGAAGTATAGGAAAAGCGGATGCGGTCAAGAGGCCATTTCCAATAAGGAAGAGCAGGTTAGCGCCCCACAGCGTGTTGTACATGCCGAGGCCGGAATCAGCAGCAATCCCCCAGAACATTGGCAGACAGTAACAAAGGAGCAGGAAGGTGTGGTATACCGTCGTCGTAACGTCCTCACTGAACTCCAAGACATTCCTCAAGTACAGAGTCAACACTGCTCGAGATCCGTAGTAAGAAAAGCGAGCTCCAAACTCTGTGAGGGCAATGAAAGCCACGCCCTTGGGATACGGGGGACGAGAGGCGCCTTTTTCCGGCTAAAAAATTAGTATCTAAATTCACTAAGCTATTCAGAATGGAAAATTTTATCCTGTCCTTACCAAACTAGTCGTGGGAAGCATGTTTGACATTTTCAACTCCTCATCTTTGGCATTGGTCGCCATTATATTCCTAATTGGATGACCACCGTTCTTAACAAGTAAGAATTTGAACAAAAACTTGAATTGAACAAAGAAACACACCAGCAGGTTTACTTGAATAACATTTCACACGAGTATTTAAGGAATTGAATTATTCTATAGGGTAGAGTTAACTCCATCAATCAATTATCGTTAAACATAACTCCTGTCAAAATTAGGAACACCACTGTTGCCATTAAAGCACGCCACATAATTGAGGAAAAAGATGATATCTAAACCATAATATCAGTTTTCTCAGACCAAACATCAAAGCTGCAATAAATTGTGTCTAATCCGTCCATTTCCACGGATTTCACGGTCCTTGTATTGATAGATTGTTAATCGTAGTGGTGTGGAGTAATATCCACGGGCAGCGGAAGCATGGGGACATGGGGACATTGGCCCTACGGAAATTTGGCCGTGAGAACAACCAATGTTAATGTCCCCACAGTTTTTCAGATCAATGCGTACAAGTTTTCATAATGTTAAATTTTAATATAAAGCAAAACAAATCTTCGCAACTGCAATCGTTTATCTGCAACCGTTTTCTAGAAATTCATCACGAAATGCGTGACGAGCAGAGAGGATGAAGATAAACTTTCGGCACATACTAATGGAGTTAATGCCACTCTCAAATTAACGCAGTCGTAAATTAACGAAACCCCGATCAAAATATGGTTTCTTCTTACCGAGCCTGCGAGCCGACAATGACTTTATTATTCAGCTAGAATATGTAGTATTTGTCTACGTATTTAGTATTTGTGATACAACGAATATGATAATCTTTTTGATATGATAATTGATAGTCTTTTTCTTCTTAATATTTATATTTTTTGATTAGGTAGGAACACCTTTTAAGTGGAATTTGATATAATCATTCTACGCTTCAATACTTTAATAAACCCTACATTTCATGCATTACCTGTTTTCACCGCTGTACATACCTGTCGTTGCATGGTTAGGTTAGGCTAACCTAACCTAACCCAACTACATAATCTCAAGAAGTTGACTTCTACTTGACAAGTCAAATCACAAAAATATAACGGTCCTAGAAGAGCTTTTTTATAAATCGGTTCTTATCATTTCCACCTTAAACGTAAAGAAAATTCATGAACTATAAAAGTCACCAAAAATGAACAAATCGCAAATTAATATGATTCATAACAGGACCATTTTCATTTATTTCAACCAACCAACTAAATGATCACACTTATCATATTAGACAACGTAAGAAGGATTATGCCACATTCTCCACGTACTTTGCAACAGGGACCAAAGCAGGGTCTAGGAGAACGGTGAGTAACTGTGTCCCAAAAAGGCATGTGATGACCGAGCCAGCCGCATCACTTCCAACCAATCCCAAAGCACCCTTAGCTTCCCAGGCTGAATAACACCCCGGAACGGACAAAGAACCATTCATAACTGCCCAACTATTTTCCCCAAAAACCCCAATGGCCTGCATGGATTGATTCACGGGGAGGGAAACGGGTCCGGGAAGATTGGCCAGGTAAACCCATTCACCAATATCGTAGTCAACCTCGTCGTTGTCGATGGTAATGTTGGCCTTTCCTATGACAGGGCAAATAGGACGAGTAAAACTTTGGCCATGATCGATTCGGTCGTAACGGCTTTGCTTTGTGGAAGGAAGTACTGCTGCGGTAAATATCGTGCTCAGGATGTTATATGGGATCGAAAATTGATTAAACATTGAAATATACAGAGATTCACAATGCTTAAAAAATTAACATTTTCCACCAGAACTTTGATTGTGTTGATTATGTTGTTTGGCTATTGATATGTTGGGATGGCTGTTTAAATGAAAAGTTATATAGATAAGTGGTGAACTTGACATAACCAGTTCCGTACGGGGAATGACGGATATCAATTATTCTTTTAGCAATGTTTTTAAAATGCTCAAGCAAAGTCACCCTCGGTCAACCTTGAACGGAGCGATAGTTTGGTTCAAATTGTTTAGTTGTCAATATATTCAGTAATTTTTGTAGTCTTATGCCATTGTGAGGAATAAATCCAACATATGTAGATATTTTCACAAAGAGCCATATTTCCTTTATTGTTTACGTATCCGAATGTTAGAGTAAAAAGTTGAAATTGCAATTAGCATTGAAATAGACACGTGTCAACTACGTTAGTTATGGATGAGCATGACTGCATTTATATATAGTAAATATATATAATTGAACGCAATACCAAAATTTTAATATGACATCCCAGATCTATTCCTCAGCGTCCTAGCGAGGTGATGAACATATGTCCTGGAAATGGCAAAAAATAGTTTTCTAAATATTATAAATGATGTAGCTGATTTAATAATAGCATGTCCAAAACGAGATTTCAGAATGTAGTAAATTCAAAATTATACTGCGTATTAATGTAAACTATATTATAGGGGGAAAATATTGATGGATGGAATCCAATGAAATCGTTCAATTTATTGGAGTAGCTTTTAACGTTTTTTAAAGGCAGCCATAACATTACGTTTACAAAATTTAAATTTAAATTTAAACAAAAATAAGTCTTGTAAACTCATTCACATAAAAATTTTTACTACACCCAGTACACAAGCCGGGTGAAGTCGTTGCAGTATGGAATTCTGTCATCACGGCCGGGAAAGAGTTTTACAGAATGAATAATTAATTCCACTCGATAAGTATAACACGCCTAACTTGACATGTCGTGTTAGATTTTCCCAATTCTCATTATTTTCCATTTAAAAAAATCGGTGTGGGCATTAAAAAAATCGCACATTGGTGATCAAGGTATAAAAATGCGCAGGATGAGTTGGCCCTACATAATAAAATTAAAACGACCAAGAATGTGGGAATAAAAAGTTCAAATGTTCCATCGGACAGAGGGGTTATTAAGTGGGTAGGTCCTTGTTCAAAGGATTAGCTTTCACTCTTTCCGGGAATTTTACTTCGATGCAGCAAACATACTTGCTGGTTGGGTTAGGCTAAATATATGTAGAAATTATTAGAAGGGCAATTCTCCTTTGAGTTTATCTTAATAAAGGGCCTAAAACCAGTTCGACCATTAATCACCTTATTTAGAAAAAATTCCTTATGCTAGCCGAAAAGGGACCTTTTAAAAAAAAAAATAATTGTGCCTTTGACCACGATGACCTGTTTCCAAAGTTGAATCAACTATAATCTATTTTGACAACAACTATGCAAAATTTCAGAGGTTTAACTTCGCGCTCGGTAAATATTCCAGTTTTTCACTCGGTCTATACTTTTGGAGGCTGCTGTAGGTCAATCCAAGTTGATTTTGGTGTTGACAAAATTTCTAAACTATCAACAATACAAATAATATAATGCTTTTGGGGCTTATATATAATGATTTTCAACCAGCTGACGTGCCTTCTGCAACTTCCCAACGTTTCTAACATGGATTTATGTAAATGGGTGATGATGGTGATGATGTCCTAAAGGATTGTATAGGTATGCACCCGCTTGTAGATTCGTCTGAATGGTAATTTCAGAAACCGCCTGGTAAATTCAATTTCGGTCTGGTGAAAAAAATAAAATCTGGCAAATTCTGCAGTTTTGGTATGGGAGATTCTATATTTCGTGTGGTGGATTAATTTGATCCCT
>JAQFZJ010001079.1:0-12825 GCA_034695645.1 Folsomia fimetaria
GTACAGATAATCCATGACACATCACCCAAGTATTGTATCTGACATTAAAAAATATGCGGCCGATGACATTAAACTTGTGTACCACACACACTCGTCCCATAAATCTCATCATTTCATCAATTTTGGTCACTTGGTTGATAATCTTCCTGATTCGCCAGAAGAAACATTAGCATTTTGCGATAATGATGGCGTATGGCGCTCCATGGAGTAATCGACTTCATTATTATTAACGTCAAAAGCAGACTTCCGAAACAAAGCGATTCTTATTAGGTACAATTTTGAAAAATGTTTTTTTGTTCTTATGCATTTGTTATGTTCACATAATCCATCGTTTTAGGACACTATCATCCTACATTTGATAGTACATATATTTTCATATCAAATATTTAGATTCATGATTCATATTGCATGAAAATTGACATCAAAGTCGGGCAGAGAGAGACACCGCGCAAAAAAAGATGTATTTATTTGTGTAATATTAAAATTCTGAAATTGTATTTTATGGTTCGGTAAATATTTTCCCGAGTGGGGGTGTATTTTTTTAAACCACGGCAGTTTGCATTTCAGTGGGTGGTAAAGATGTGAGTAGAATAATAATAGGTTAATCAACTAAATATTCATTTAATAACCTATCAACTATCAGTAATCAAATAATAAAATTGTTTTGTTTGTTGACAGAATGGTCCTCTGTTCTTTCGATGCAGGAGGAGGGAGGATACCACGACCAACACTCACCGTCACCATGCACTCTCAACGGTGGACAGCCCCCCCATGACGGATCTTCAGTACAGCTTCATCGTTAGCTCGGCCCTTGACATTGGTAAGTTAAAAGTTATTTCTTTAAGTGGACAGAAGAACGAACGGTAACTATTATTGTAACTTTAATAATAGTGGAGGAAAGGGTCCACCAGACCTTTAAAGGGGGAAATCCAGCCCTCACGGCTGCCGGAAGCGTGGGGATCTTGTCTTCAGGGGATGGACCTCAACTCGCAACCAGAGAACTTTACCTCGGAGCATTAACGGCACAAGAAGAGTATAAAGTGTGAGTATTTATATTGCTTATCAATTAAGAGAACATTCATGTCAAATAATTTATGAATAATGTGTGCAGATATGGGTACATGTCCAATACAAAGATCAAGTTTGTGATCATCGTGGAAGAAACAAGTGTTCAAACACTAAAAGAGAATGATATTCGGATGATGTTTAGAAAACTGCATGGAGCATTTTGTGATTTGATGTCTAATCCTTTCTATCTACCTGGGACAGAAATAAAGTCAAAGTATGCATTTATCTAAAATTCGGCATTTTGTTTTGGTTGCACAAGTACATATATTTATAATTACTTAATATGTGAAATTTGATGTAGGAAATTAGAAGGCGCCGTCAACGCTATTCTATCTGGACAATAATTACTTTTTATATATATACATTTTAGAAATTCAAATATCAGCAATGCTTAATTTTAAAAATGTTGTGCACACTAACGTAAAGAATCCAGGTTGACATCGTCTTTCATTTGTCGCATCTCTTTCTCTACTGAAGTTAAAGGTTTTCTATCAAATTGACGGAGTTGTAGGATAACCATTTCATCGTAGGACTGGAAACAGAATAACACTTCAACACCTTTCTGTTTCAAAGCTTCAAAATACGGGCTTCGTTCAGCGAGTTCTCGGCTACAAGATGAATATAACAATTGTAAATAATAAACATACTTGTATTGAATTGTATAAATGAATTAACTTATGCATAATATGTACCTTGGAGCAGCAAGATAATATATATCTTTTTGAGCTGGTTGTTGTTGCATACGGCTGATATATTCTGGAAGGCTTACTAATTCCCCAGCAGGTTTGGCGGATGACTCGAACTTTATCAGTTTTGCAATTTCTATCATAAATATATCCTTCTTGAAATAGTTTATTCAAATCAGGTATCAAGAAATATATTATTAGATAGACAATAACATTTTACCTTCATTTAGAACTTGCTCCGGTTCTGTAATTATTCCTTCTTTTAGAAATATGGAGTAATCACTGTGAAACTTGGCATAAGATTCGGGTTCCTTGGTTGACCTTTCGTACAAGAATCTTATAATTCTATTGATGACTACGGTCCTCAGCTTTCTAATAAGGGAACCATCTTGCAGAATTTCTCGACTCAAATTTAATGGGATATCCTCATAATCCACAACTCCTGATATTTATAAAATAAGATGCAAATATTTACATAAGTTCAACTTTATAAAGTGCATGCAAAAATGCTAACCTTTCATAAATCTCAGCCAAATTGGAAAAATATTGTCCGCTTTGTTCTTAATCATAATCTTCCGACAGTAAAGACTGACACCAACTTTCGCATCCTTACTCATTTCAAACAATCCTGAAAAACAAGAACAATTTAATTTTCTTAGTCACTTAATAGAACGAATACGAAATATTATCATAGTGTTTGATTATCTGTAACTGAACCTGGTTTGCCTTCAGGGACGTATAAAACACATCGCAAACTGAGGGGAACATCTGTATTGAAATGTAGGACAAATCGTGGACGGTCATATGCACCCCCAATGAAATTGTAAAACTCATCATGCATTTCCTTTTCGAGAACGAGAAAGAAGTGAATTATTAATGTGACACAGGCACCTCGTAAATCTCAGCCTCTTTATTATCCCTTTCTCATTCATATTAAATCGGGATGGACTACTAAAGTGCAGAACGGCTCCGATAAGGAATAAATAATCATTACCTGCGTTACTTTTTTAGGGTCCATCAACCATAATGCATGCAAAGATAATCCATACATCAATACCACAATTTCTTGAATATTAAGTAGTACTTATATGATCTAAAAAAAGTGATAACCCGAGCTACCTGTACGGTATTTATTTGTGGCCCATTTAAGAAGACTTTCCCACGAAGTTGCTGTACTTTTTAACGACAGCTGCATGAACCAATCGTAACGTATCATTAAAGAGTATGTAATATATATGACAAGTTATGTATTGTTTTATTAATTACCTAGGACGGTCTCTTCATCGCTGAAGTGTCTATCATCAGTTTTCAGGTGAATAACAATTTTTGTACCAGTTTGAACGCCTTCAGCTTCTGTTATTTCATAGGAACCAGTTCTACAAATATCAAAACCTTGAAACTAAAAATAATAAAGAATCACAAATCTTGCATTTAATTACCCATCAGATGCCCATTTGTAACCAACAGAGTCAGGCTTTGCAGATTTTGAGAATACTTCTACATTATTCGCAACCATGAAAGCAGAGTAAAATTCGACACCAAATTGTCCAATAATTGAGTCTACAGAACCTTTTGATGATTGTTGCAATTGTTCCAGAAAAGCCTGTGACAAAATGTTTTAAATTTAATTCCATATGCGGAACTATGTGGTAAATTACTTACCTTTGACCCTGACTTTGCGATCGTTACTAAATTTTCAATTAACTCCTCCTTCGTCATTCCAACCCCAGTGTCCTTTAAGTTAATTATACATAAAATATGTAGCGTTACAGATACGTATCTTATTAAATTTTATTATATACCTGTATGGTCAATGTTCTATTATGTTTATCAGTCGCAATATGTATTTCCAACGCCCTGTCGGAATTCTCCATGTTTTCACTGGATGTATTTCTTAAGTATCGGAATTTCTTTAACGCGTCGCTTGCATTCGAAATTAATTCTCGCATAAATATCTAGCAACAACAATAATTTAGTTAATGTCACAATTCAAATATGCATGCAATTATTAATACCTCTGACTCCGAGTAGAGAGATTTCGCAACGATCTCAAGATGCATTTTTGTTTCCGCTTGGAATTCCCGTTTTTCTGCGTTATTACCTAGAACAAGGAGACAAACAAATAATTATTATCAGTCAATATCCAATAGATGTTTAAACAGGCTTACTTACCGACTGCTTTTTCCTCGTTATTTTTTATAATGTTGTGATACTCAGAACTCTCCGGGGCAGGTTTATCATGCTGCTGGTCAGACTCCTCTTGAGCAGTGGCATGAGACGATGACAAGCTAAAAGGATTTTGCCACGGCGGCGATGATAAGACAACTCTATTGTTCTTCCATGGTGGTGCATGCTTGGTCAACGGGAGAAATTTCGCTGCCACGGGTCGTTCTAAATTTACATGACCAGAACAAACATGTGAATTTGGCCGTAACAGAGAGGAAACTCTCTAAACTACTCTGAATTGTCTGGATGATATTTTCTTACCAGCAGAATTTCTCAGGGAATTTGTCGAGTAGAAAATCCTACGACGACTTTGCGACACGGCCCTTCTGGTTAGGATGACGGAGGACAACATGAAAATACCCATTTTCGCCCTATTTTTTTTACGATTTGTAAAAAAAATTGCACACCTTTGCAGCTCACGTTGTAAAGACGGCGAAAAAATATTAGCAATCCTCCCGCGTCCAACTTTCTCTGGTCAACTCATCCTCAGCAATTCTGTCATCTGTGTTCTCCTCTCACTTCTTGGCTGAATTAATTACACTGTCGCCATTTAAAAATTAGTAAATCTGTCAACCTATGTGTAAAACTTAAAAGCATTGTTTGCAATTAGTTTGACCTAAAAACGTGTGTTTTTAGCGAGTTAAGTTAACATTTTACATTTGTGTACTTGGTTGGCGAAAGTTTAAAGTAAATTATTCAAAGCTATTAAATATACTATATAAACATTAACAAAATGTATTCCAACGGACACGCCACGCCAGTTTTTTGTTGTATTGATCCCACTGTTTCATCAAGTTACGACCTTGGATTGACCAGGATGATGACGTCCCTACTTTCGTCAATTGTATTCATTTTTGCCCATAGCTCTGAATTATCTACCACTATGGAATAGTACACATTAAAATGGAGTCCGCCTAGCTATACTTACTGGGTATGGCATCTCAGTAATTAGCTTTATAAAATAACAATTACCTAACTTTAAAGAATTGTTCGAACTTGATACATTTCATTCTTACAGGACCACCATGGGTTTGTAACTAGGACTGTTGGACAGATAGGGTCCCACCCCCATACTTCGAGAAAAGATTATCATCAGGCAGGGTAACCAAGCATTATCTTCGAAATGTCAGATTCAGACACGTCCGACAATGACAGACGGGAATCTTGGACAAATTCGATGGCGAGGGGCGAAGAAGAGGATGAAGATGAAGACTCCAGTTCTTGGGAATCCCTAGACGAGGAAGAAGATGAAGATATTTGTCATAAAATCTCTCAAAACAGTTTGGTATATACATATTCAGCTAATTTGCTATCAGTTATAATGAATGTGTTTATTGCTTATTGTTTAACTTTATTAAGGTACTGGAGAAAGTTTTTGCACATTTATCAGTTTCTGAACTGCTCAAATGCAGATTGGTGAACAAGTTGTGGAACAGGTACATCATTTACATATACGTACAATATATGCACTGTTGATTCAATTATACAACATTTATATAACCCCACAGTACTGCACTCCTCCAGAATCATCTCGGTGCCAAGACAGTGATAACCATTAATCAGAATAATATCCAACGACTCATCCAGACCTCAGAGAAAATGTTGCTGCCTTTCTGTCGTCAATTTGAGTTGACATTGATGAACCTGGATGAGGCCAACAACAGCGTTCTTCCTTTTAATAAAGTATTCAGGAATTGCATTTCCTTGCTGTCTCTGGACTGCTGTACTGCATCAAGATTATCAAAAGTTGTAACACGACTCCTGAAAGCTCCGAATTTAAAAGAGTTGAAAATAACTGGATCCCTCCCAGAATTCTCGTCTTCTGCATCAACTACACCATTTCGAAGATTGCACTTGTCGTCACGGCTTGTAAAACTTGATTTAAGTTCTTCAGATGATCATGGCCAAGTCAGCTCACAGTTCATGAAGACCCTTTTACAAAATGCAAAAACTCTGCAGTCAATCAGCATTGGGAATGGATCGTCATTGTGGAAGGATTTTGTTGAACTATCTTCTGTTATCAATTTGAATAATACAAGTCAACTCAAGCTCTACAACTTGGCATCGCCGTTGAACATTGTAGACTTTGGATTCCTTCAAAAGCTTCGCCTTCGAGGAATATCGTTCCACAATTGTATCCTTTTTCAGCAAGTTTTACAAGGTATCCTTGAGACGCATGGAGGAAGAACTCACTTGCAGAGTATTGTTGTCCTTGGTAGTCAGCATGAAATTCTTACTCAAAGCTTCATCATCATGCCACAAATGATGCATTCTTTGACAAAGCTCACTCTGCCCATTGATGGAGTTAGTACAGAACATGGAAGCAATTTGGTGAATGCGATGCCAAATTTAGTGGAATTCAACGTGGTTGGACTTTTTCGAACTAAATTTGTTTTGAACCAATCTCGACTCATAGCAATTGACATCCACCCGTCATGTTCTTCGCTCTATCGGAAGTCGCATGAAAGAATGGAAATAGATCTTCCATCAATGGCATCCGAAAAACAGAGAGAATTTTGCAAAATCCTTGCCATCCTACTACCTCAACAACCAGTTAAACTCCGAGTGGACTTAAAGGAACTGAACAGTTCATGTCTGAGAAAAATTTATCAATATTATCCTAACCTACAGGAGTTGTCTGTAATAAATAACTCAAGGAACTGCCTAGATGGATGGACAGGGATTGCAATAAAAACTTGTCGAAAAATCTCTTCATGTCGAAGTTTTGCAGTCCTCACGAATGGCGTTCAAATTATGCCTTCTCTTGCGAGTTTAAAGAGTAAGTACATACCTCTCATTATGCCGTCTCTGGTTCAATTGTTAAATCAAAAAATCACAATAATTAATAATCTCAACATGTGATGTGTTTACTTAATAGAACTTAAGAGACTGGAAATCTCTATTACTGGAGACAAGCATAATTCGTCACCGAAAGCCGAATTTACGTTTATCTACGTTGTTTACGCCATCTGCCAACTTTCATGTCTGGAGGAGCTGAGACTGAATAATTTTACGGTATGATATCCTTTAATAATATAATACTTTAAAATAAAATAATATTTAAATACAATGCAACTTTCTGTAAATGTTTTGTTATACAGATTTCGGACCTAGCATTTCTCGCTTTGAATAAAACCTTACGACTGAAATCTTGTTACATTAATGGATCGTCGTCAGAGTTGTGGGATCAATTCAAAATAAGTTGTCAAAAAACAAAAGTCAAAAGCTTTCTTTTGCCTCCGAAACTGACATCACCCATGTTTACACCACATCCCTTAAACAACCCTCAGGTTTGTATTCAATTTGTATATTATCTACTCAGAGTTGACTGCATAGAGTAATCTAATAATAATCCAATTATCTAATTCCATGTTTCAGATTTTACGAAATGTTTTTCAATACCTTTCTCATCGAGATCTCCGATTGGTGTCCAAACTCTGGCATATTTCTGCCATCGGTGCTCTTCATTCAAACTGCTCAAGTTCGATAAGGACTCACAACATGGATAAGTACTTGGCCGTGTCACATAATTCTGGTCATTCTAAAAGTCAGGCCAGTCCAAACAAGACTCCGCGAGAAATTCTCTTGGAGCAACAGGCCTTGCAAATTTTATGAAGTACGCCTACAATTACGAGTTTAGTTATTCGTGGAATGAACAAATCTCAACTGGAACATTACCAGAGAGAAAATTATTCCAATAGATTGAAGTTTATCAATCGCAAATCCTGTGAAGATCGTCGACATGTAATTTACTGGTTTTTCCCGGATGGGAATGACGAGCTTTTGGTACCTAAAGTAATTACAAATCCAGAACCCACGTCTCTAATTTTGATTGGAAGCTGTGGACGGAAGGATACTGGGCTGCTCAATTTTTTGGATAATGATGCCGGAGGAAATATTATTCATGTAACTCTTCACGGGTTGCTTTCAGAAGTTTATGATCTAATTCTCCCACGTCTTTCGGTCATACGAAATATTGAAACGGTAGTTATCATGCCATTCAGTTCTGCAAGTGTGACAGAGATCAGTAGGAACCACCTTCAAATCCTATCAAACTCTTCATTTGCCTTAAAAACGTTGGTTATGCAAAAGTTACAAACAAGTCCAGAAACAATTTCGGAATTAGTTCATCGCTTCACAATAGAAATTTTGGAAATTCAAAATAACGTAAATGTTTCTGACCGCCTATCCTTCGCCATTCCAAACTTACGAGTATTCCAACTTGATGAACCTCCAGGAACATTTTTATGGACGACACTAAACATTAACCAAGGCGTTAACACGGTCCACTTTGAACGATCAGGCTTATAATCAAATTAAAAGCAAGGCAATGCCAAAAATGGAACTTGTGGATCAAGATTTCGAACACGGTGCAACAAATATGCTGTGCGATATCAATTTATTCTTGGAATGCGTCTCAAGTAAACGTACTGCTGTCGGACAAAAGTCCATTTTACAAGAAGGATTCAGCCTTAATGTTTTTAAGTCACTTTCGATTTTTAACGTGTCTCACCTTACGAAGTGTTCATGGCCATTATGGACTACTCCAAGGTATTTTTAGAAACTTTACTCAACTTGAAAAGCTGGGGTTTACCAACACTACGGGCATCACTGATGAAATCTTGACGGGCATCCCAAAATATTTATTGGATAGGATAGACTTGATGAATCCGTTAAGCTTCAAAAATTTACAAAATGGACTTCAAGAGTTTTCAAATCCTTCTATTCGCAATTTAAAGAGTAAGAAATTAGCCCACTGATTTTTAATGTGAACTACATTTTTTGTATTTCTTGTAATTTATATTATGAATTACCGATTTTTTCAGATTTGGTATACCTTAGTCTGGATGATCAAACAGTTTGTACTGACCTCTCCGTCATCTTTGGAATCATACGACTGAAACGACTGGAATATTTTTCTTGTAAAAAATGGAAGGTAACGACTTATTACGTAACATGTACTTGTAACTTTTATAAACACAAACTATTCCTGTTGCAATGATGATGAATTTTTTTGCAGATCACGGACGTTACAATGCGTGCACTTACGGACATGGCTTCCATTAAACAATTGGTAACACAGGGTTCAACGAGTGTGTCTAGTTTTGGAATTCAGTATTTTAACAGTAAGACAAGAAATCGCATGAGTAGCTGATTAACACTTTTTAGTAGTCGTTAAAGTTTTACAGAGAGATATGATATCTTTATTAAAAACAAAAACATAATATTTTATAAATTAGTAACAGTAGTAAAAGTAATTTCATTTAATATTTTATTTAATAGTGGAACTTTTTCATTAATAATCCTATATTTGTCATGAAAAGTCATGTAGTTGTGGTTTGAAGTACAAAATGTGTAAAATCTTGGTAAAAATTGTCTAGTCTACATATGCATTCATTAATATTCATTATTGTTAAGAGATAATAGATGATCATGAACAACACCGGGCAATATATTATTACAGTTATAAATGAACAATAGATAAATAAGTCGTCATGTTGCTCCATTTTGTAAGTAATTTGATTTAAGGGACCCCTCCCAGGTCCTTGATGTTTTTCACATGCTTGTATACCAACCAAAGGGCCAAAAATCGATACGTGACAAAAAGGATTGACAGCATAAGCCCAACGAACTGTGACCCAGTGGACAGAAGGGCGATTATTAGGATGGTCATGACGAAAATGATGACCCCTTTTACCCACATGTATCCAATAAAGGGTTGTTTTCTAAAAAAAAATTACAACCAATTTTATACAGAACTTATTCGAAATATTATTAAAACTTTATGTAAGTCACTTGCACTTCCTTTTGCATAGAATGCTAAGGTAATTTCGACGAGGTTAAACAACAGTCCTACCCCCCACACGGAACAGCGGTACATCCGCAGGTCGGCAGCTAGATAAAATTTAAAAAATATAAATAAAACATGAAATTACTGATGACTTCAGAATGGCATTAAATAAATAATTAAGTAAATAAATTAGCCACTTTGCAATTATTAATCCTCAAAAATTGCCTGAAATTGCAATTTTGAATATGAATTATTTTCATCAAACCTTGTCCAGGGTTGTCAAAATCCACCGGAACTTCTTGAATGGTCATCGTGTTCTTCAAAGTCCAATCCAAAAATTCGTAGCCAGTGTTGAAATATCCAACAAGGACAATAACCCCAAATAACAGGGTGAACAATGTGTAAAACAATAACGGAAACGTGGAGAAGACCTTAATAAATAAAAAATCAATTAATAATTGCGCTATCTTAAAATATAATTTATGAAGTAAAACGTACAATATCCAGAATCGCGACGATTCTCACTTTCCTCAAAGATTCCTCATAACCCATCTTACCGAATGCTTTCTCCAGCGTGTAATAGAAAATATAGCCTTTTATTAATGCTTACAATAACTTTTTCCAAGAGATTCTTATTATTACACGAATTAGAAATGTTAACCTATCAAGTTATGTATGGATTTATTTATTAATGGATTACTGGATGGAGCATAGAGCGGAACGAAATGGCATGATCTACTTATAAGAAAAATTCAATAGAAATTATCGATTTACACCGTTGTACGATCAGTATAAAAATATTATTCTAACGTGTAAAAGTGTTAAAAATATTGCCGATTGAACACAGAAAGGGTTGCATTAGCTGGGTGTCACACCTGCCGTGTTGTTTAGATAGTAGCATTAAGGTGTATTGTTGCACAGGTTACGTAAAAACACAATCCAACTTATAAGCACATAACAAGTGTATGTATCCGATTGCAGGCGTTTTCATAAAATAACGACCATCACCAACTCCAAACCCTCTATAATATTCTGCATCTAATAAATAATATAGCACAATTTTGCGTATATGAATTGTGCATGCATGAATGTAAAAATTGCAAAAATGCAACTTGACTCCTGAGCTGGATAAGATTGAGAGGCGTAATGAGACGGATAACAAATATTTAAGTGGATCAGTGTTTCACTATTAATATATTTGGCTTATAATTATTTGAAAACATTCATGATAGTTTTATATTATGACCAGAACTTTAAATTGGTTACTAATTTAAATATATAGTCAATTAGTCGAGTCAATCGTCATGATACTTTAAAGTAAATGGGAGTAATTGCACAGAACAAGTTGACCAAAATGGAGGAACAGATACAATTTTAACTTTATGCCATTGTTTAATCCTAAAATCAGACAAACCACCGACGACAAATAAGTGGGGCAATTGTGTCAAGGAAAACAGTTCCTCTTTCATCTTCCATCTTCCATCATCCGTTGAGACAGGATAAAGGTGTGACCATTTCAATAAGGAACATGCCATGTCCAAAGGACAGCGTATGTCACAGTCGTTCATCGTTTCCTTCACATTAAGTCCACTACTTAAAACTAAATTCATTATGTTTTCATCAAAATGATCTTCACTTTTGTTGCTTGTGTCCGACATTCCTAAATAAACTTTTGCAGGGTTTGTTAAACATCGTAAGGTTGAGCTTGTTGCTTTTGGGAAAAGCTGTTTATGGAGTGGAGGTTGTGGCAAAGTCATTCTATGGGTCGGGTCATTTTCTCCAGGGACTAAAAATACTTCAGTCGTATTCTATATAAAAAATGTTCAGCATCAATCAATTATAATTATCCGGAATTTTATGCACACTGAATAAATTAAGTTAAAGACAAAAATATTTATACTTACTGCTAAACCGGTCAAGTAATAATCTAATTTATCAGCAAATGCACAATTTATTGCAGTCATTTCCTCTCGACGATTAGGGTCCCATCTTTTCGGTCTAGGGAAAGAATTCCCAAGAAAGAAAACTCTCGTTTTCCTTCTCAAAATGGATTCCTGTTCCATTTCAGAGCCGGATAATCCTTGCAGATAGTCGAAAAGTGAGTCAAGTACGGCCCAGTTTGTGCAAGATCTTCCAACGTTCATGCCAGAAACAAATACCTGACAAGATTTGTTTTTAATTAGATAAGTAGCATTTTATGTGACATGCATGTTCACGTACCATGTCAACTTCTTTCGGAATACTGGCAAAAGGAATGGGTGGTGGCGGATGGGTTGCAAAAAGTACATCCTCCACCCAAAGCATTCCCTTATTACAAATCCCCTTGATGGCAACAGGAACACCAGAAACGATTCGACCAAACGTAAATCCTTTCTTCTCCGATTGACGAGTCAACCGTAGACGAATTTTAGCCGTCGAGTCCTCCAGAAATAAACATTTTTCAGTTACTGGTTTCAAAAGAATATTGTAAACTCCAATATTTCCACAAAGTTTCTCCTTTGTGGCTTCCGACGCCGGTGCTACTTTAATGATGTACCCAATGATCACTTTAATAATTTATAATTGTATAATTAATATATAGTACATACCTATTGACTCGTCAAACTTCCTAAAGCCGAGTCCTTGCAGTTCATCCCATTCAAACTGAGGGTCAGAGTTACTCGATGTCGTCGCCCCATGATTTAACAGCCCCATGGAAGAAATGCTACAAATATCATCAATCAGTTTGACCTTCTGATCTGACCATTCTTCTGACGAGGCGATCCGACTCTTAAGAAGGGGTCGAAATCTTTCCAGACGAGATTGAAATGTCCTTGTACGCCGTGACCCCAACTTTTGCTGCGCCGCCGCTAACAATTGTCGACTCCCTCGACCCCTAATCTTTCTCGGTGCCCTAGCCGACGGTCCACCTGCCACAAAGTCTGCAACACTGTGGGTGTAAACCGTCTCCGTAATGACGTCGGGTTTCTCCACCCTTGGGGGAGGAACGTCCTTGTTGAGGTAGGTTGAGAAATCTGGAGGTGAGAGGAGACCATGGTAGGTTTTAATATTACT
>JAQFZJ010001080.1:0-12800 GCA_034695645.1 Folsomia fimetaria
TCCACGGCGAATTGGAAAAGGATCTGGAACAACCTAAACAAATACATAATTACAATTTAATTTGAAATATAATTAAAGATAAAAGATTGCAATCGAATTACTTCGCTCTCTTTGCCAAACCAGGATTCGATTTCATCGCTCACATCCAAAATTGATTCTCCGTTCAATGAAATTTCTGAATCCAATTGATCCGCGTTTCTAACATAACGGTCATGGAAACGGAGCAATTTAATTTCTGCATTGATAATCCCCAAGTTTTGAACATCGTTTAAGAGTGTGAGGGCAATGAGTCGTGTATTCCTTCGCCCGAAAGAATACCCCGTTAAATCAAGATTAAATTGTGATTTTCGAAGAAGAATTGGTAATCCCTCGTCATTCCATAGTTTTGAGACTAATCTGGATTGCTTTAGTTCCTGGAGAGACAGATATTTAAACACGTTTCTGAGGAGCAGTGGAATTTCCAGTGGGGAGAATTTGCTATCTTTGTCCGTCATAATCTGAATTAGTTAATAAATTTAGACACTGTTATGATAAACAATAAGTGTAGTACATGCGCACTAATTAACTTACGTTCACTTATGATTTAAATTTGAATTGAAGGAAATTTATAACTTATCGTGTTGTGAAGTGCTGGATAATTGCTGCAAATAAAATTTTAGAAAATATAATACGCTATAATATGTATATGTGGCTACGAATTAAAGGGAAAACTTACCGAAGAGAAATATTAAGTTGTGAATGAATGAATCAAATAATGGTTTTATTAAATTATATTATCACATTTAGTGGTATAACATGGAATGATGTAACATGAAATAATATTGCGTTTCTGTGGGTTGCAGGATAATCCTAACAGATGATTTGACTGAAAAAATACGTCATCTTTGTTGGACTTCACTTTATATCTATATGAACAAGTTTTGTACTACATACGCAATGAATATAAAAGCAAGGACCACCACCACCACAACCAAACCTGACTTTCCTTCATATGCATTTCAAAAGAACTACAATCTTAAATTTCAATATGTTATACATTGCAAGAAACTAATTTTTAACTTATTAATAATAAGTTATTATTTTCATAAGGAGTTAACATTATGATTCATATACCTCATTAAACTTATCTATGTTATACAGATAATCCGTGCCTGTATCAATACGTAGTTATGAGTTATAGCCTAATTAATTGAAAGTAATTAGATACTTGTGGTCATTATGAGAACTCAATGCAACACGGGATGATTTTGTTTAGGACCGATGTCGATGTGTATAACAAACACAAAGTTTAGCAAAAAAGCAGATTTCAAAAAAGCAAAGATTCTTTGTTTCATAATTTTAAATTAAAATATTTGATAAATGCTACTCTTGATGTACTAATAATACAAATACGAGCGACAATCCACGTTATCAATAATGATCTTGAGAAATTCATATTGAGAGTTGCGTTAAAGAAGTTTTCTGAAGCGGTTAATAAAATATACATTCATTCTATTTATATGTATTTTTGAATTTATGCAACAATACCAAACTCCTTTATCTTGAAGTCAACCTTATTGAGCCTTGAACTTTTACTTTAAATAACGTACATACATCATACATTGTTACACTCCCTCATTTATTTTTCCCCCATGGGTTATGTACTTTGTAGGGTGGTCGTTCTACTCATTACAAGAGATAGCCCGACCAGCGGCGGTAGCACATTAAAGGCTAATTGCCGACTCCCCATAGGACACTTGCGTTTCCTATTGCGAAACATGCCATTCGCGATCACTCACAAATCTCCCAGTCCTAGCAATATACCTAGCTAACCTGCCCCCATGGGTTAAACACAACCGCACCTCCTTCAAAAATGAAATTCAGCCATACTACCCTTTGATCACTTAACTTTGTTTTTATTCTACCTTGAAATATGTATACTTATTGAAGGGTCGCATTTTTTGTCCTTAACCGAAACTCTTTGACAGCCTCAATTTCACCACCTCACTACACACACACCATCGCCATTCCTGAAAATCTCATTACTTCAAATAATATCGTTTCCAATTTGAAACAACAGATCAAAATGAACTCCAATTTCTCGGTGAGGAAAACGTTAATGATAATCAAGACTTGGCAAGTAACCAGAGAGTAATTTCAAATCCTACTATCACATGAAACCTAGCCTTCTAAGACCCCGCTCCTGGTCGGTGGTAGAGTGCAGCGGCACATTTAAAACAAAGGGATATCAAGCAACGCACTTTAGAATTTTTCACGATGGACCTGCCATATTAAGTGGAAAAGCTTCTGGCTAACTAGCAATTCGTCTCTTACTGGGCATATCAAAAAGGGAGGAAGTTGTGTGGGGAAAAATTATCATGCAAGACAATCTTGGCTGATCATATTTCAGCTCAGCATTCAAAATAGGACAAATATTTCGGCAATATTTGTAAATCTGGGATAATATGATTTGCAAGCGCGGTACAATTTTCTGCGCATAAAATGTTTCACAAAATGGAAGACTTGGTGAAGGTGGAAATTGTTGGAGAGGGACGCTGGAAAGCAAGATGTAAAATTTGCGGTGCCGCCACCTTTAAGTAAAACTCGGGATTTCGTGATCATTTAAAGAAAGTTTATTGTAAAAGGGGAATTACCCGAACCGCAATCATTTTAAATCACAACAAACCTGAGCGTAATATATAAGCGAATTCTAGAGGATATGGATTTCCTGAACTTGTAGTTTTGCTTCCGAATATCACCATCAACTAAGGTGAGCAACTTGTCAAACAATAGTGGTGTCATCCTCGTGTATTGAAAAAACTTATCCGGGTGGTCCCGATACATCTTATCTATTTTTCGGTGTTCGCCATCACGCCGTCGATTTTCGTTAAGTGGGTGTACCCAAAACCTCCTATGTTGTCGTTTTCTAATCATATTACGCAATAGTAACAATTTTAACAGGTCTCGTTTCATGATGCAGTTGATGCAATCATGTCGACATGAATGATGTGACTGTACGAGTCGCTCTACCCAGTTCCACATCGACGGGGTTGATTGAGAAGTTTTATTGTTCAATAATAATTTAAGATTTCATTGTTGATGAAGTTTTATTCCAGAACAAATGCTCATGACACTATCCAATCATTAATACTTGTAATAATTTATAATGTTAATTCAATTATAAATTAATAAGTTGCAGTTCGGTTCACATTTACCAAACTTGCTGCTACTGCAAAAACTGCCGCATCACGATTTCACATTTCGCAGCTTCTTTAAAAACTGCTGCTCAAATGTGAACGCCATTCTTGTTTTTGCGGCGATTTATACGAATTTTGCAGCAGCATCAAAAACTGCCACATCTCGCAGCAAAAACCGCAAGTGTGGGCGAGCCTTTACGCTGCGCAATATTTTAAAAGGCTCCCAATTGAGAACTGATTCTCCCCCTAGCATTCTGATAAATATTCCGAAAAAGTGTTATCATTTTGAAACATTCGCACAATCAAGTGGATAAACGATCACATTGCATACACTTTTTATGCAGTTGTGTTCCTATTATTCAAATGGCTTGCTGTCATTTCTAAGTAGCTAAAATATAAATATGTGCAAAATCATTATTTTTCAAATTTGTTTCGCACAAAATTGTACCTGCAAACAAATGTAGAAACAATTGATCGCATAAGAAGCCAGGATTAGAAGAGACAAGATGCACAAAAGTGGGTGTTATTTAAGAAACTTTTGGCAGGGGGTGATTAACTCTAGAAATTAATTATATAAGTAATTAATTATTATTAATTAAGTAGGACCAAGTGGGTGCGGGTGGAAAGTGCAGTCAAGAAGATGATAATTTTAGAGTTGAATTTTAAATGTTGTTACTGATGGACTGTTAGCCTATCGCCCAACAAGCATGCTGTGGGGCCAAAACGATATGAAACACAAGAGTGCTATTTCTTTGACAAAATTGCACACACAAGATTACGCATTAATAGCATGGCCAAGAATTTGCATAAATGATTGTATTTGTTATTTTTAATGCATTTCTGCGGTAAAATTCTTCATTTTGTAAGATATGTTGAGTAAACTCTTGAACAATTGCCTGTTCCACCAGGGATAGTGGTCCATTCAAGAAATAATGTTCTTTGAAGCAGATGACCATGTAATGATTCGCATTGTGCTGGTGTACCTGTATGCAATTGAATGGACCCGTTGTATTCCATCTTGAACATAATTTTAGCTAGATTGTGAGACTAAATGGCATTTTATTGTACATACAATTGGATCGGAACTATTAATAAAAGTTTTTTTAAACCCCATGTCAGCATTGAATTATGTTTTACTTACCATAAAACAGTTAAATTTGATTTCGTCAGCTGGAAATTTTCCCATTGTTGCGTTTAATAACAAGGCTGCCCATTATGTTTCGTGTGTATTTCTTTAAAGATTATGGAGACAAAAAATCTGATTTATTCGTTTCAGTTCTTTTATTCCAAAATATTTCTACTTGGTATGAAATTGAATTCACATTTTCCATGAAAATCCCCCAAACGAAACCAAGTGCCTAAATAAAATGCCAGTAGACGACCTTGGTCTGTGCAAACGTCTGTTGACCCCTCTTAAAATGTACATTCCCTCCAGCCCTCGCTCACCGTCATGACCACAGCAGGTCTCATAGCAGTGGTCACACATTATACGTGTTTTGCGAAGTATGCGGTCAAGCTTATTAAAAGCCCAAATCCTCTCGTAAACGCCATGGACTACAAACTCAAGTATTTGAATTTGTGATTGGCAAATTAAATTTCTTTTCAGAGTAGAGTAGGAAAGATTTCTTCAGTTATTAAATATCATATTTATTTTATACAGTAAGTGGTGGAACAGCTGGATGTGTTATCGCCAACCGGTTGTCCAAGTCAGGGAAATGGGTGTGCATTATTTATTCTAATACAACACAACCCAAATTGTGGTGACTTATTTCATAGTAAGTACAACCAATGTTTAGATAAATTTATAATTTCGCCATTTCATGTGGTTGATGTTTATATAGTTCTATTATTGGAAGCGGGTGGTATTCCTTTGATACTAAACGGAATCACACTCTTATAAGTTACCCTGTTGGTACCGTTTATAGCTTTTTACATTCACAGCCTCATTACTTCTCATGACGCAAATTATATAGGATTGAAATTGACTTTTCAGCCACAACCACATCAGACGCTGATTATTAAGGAGTTCGAGCCAGACCTGTTCCGGAAATTGATGGAATACATTCACACATGATATGTGACTCTTCAACCTCGCACCTTGTTAGGTTAATTAATTTTTGACAAATACCTTTTAAACATGCCACTGAATGCTTTGTACCCTAAATTTTGTAAATGTCCATTTTATAGGTGTTGGAATTTGTTAACGAACATGGTACTGAAGTTCTCAATTTGGGGTCATTTACGGTATGTTAACTATACGCACATTTGATTAACTGAGACTGACTTGTTTGCAACGTTTGGTTTCAGCTGCTGCCGCAGCACAACAGTAACTAGTTGAAGTAGCAGTGATTGTGGAGATCCCAGCTCTTATTTGTTTAGTGTGATGGTTACATTTACATTTTACGTTGTCTTTGAGTATAATAAATTTTTGTCATTTAAAGGTGACTTCTAAAACCTTTAAAATAAGTTTATTTATATGTTAGCTTTCGACAGTGTACTATTATCTTCTTAAGGAGTATTGTTGAAAGTAAAAAATTTAAAGAACAAATCGCATATGAATAACAACGATCATATATCTGACTACATCCAAACACCGTTTTACTTGTTATAAGTAGTGATTTGTTTGGTTTCCTAAATTTGATAATGGTCAACTCATAATTGTTCGTTAATTTTATCTATTTATTATTTTCTGTATTACTTATTTCACTTTAATGTTTATAGTAGTATCATTAATGCCAATGTGTTCCATTCTCCTCCCACTTGCCCCAACTTCCGGTACCACCTATGGGTGCGGTTGCCGCTAATGGGTGGGGTGTGTAATTTTTAATTTTTAAAAATAAAAATTAGATAAGCATTTAGATTTTAGATCAACAAATGTGTATTTATATATTATTATAAAAATAACAATTTAAAAAATAGTTTTGCGTGAGGCAACTCACAAATATGTAAGCGCCCAATTCGGCATCGCGCATCAGTCAAAGAACTGAAATTTAAGAAACAAACAAATAAACAAAAAGTCATTTAAAAAAATATACTGGGCGAGGAGGATGTACTCACAAAAATATACTGGGCGAGGAGGATGTACTCACAAAAATATACTGGGCGAGGAGGATGTACTCACAAAAATATGTAAGCATCCAATTCGGCATCAACGGAGGAGCCGACCTCGCCTCTCTCGGCTTCCTCGGCGTGGCTTTATTTTCTCCTCGTTCTCCTCTTCCTACTTTTCTTTATTTCCCTCCCTTCCTTTTGTCTTCTTTTTTCTCTTCCACTTCATCCCTGGCCAGGGGTGGAGTAACCTCCAACAAAATATCCTCCTCACTATCAGAGGCGTGGAGGGAAACTGGAGGGGATTCCACGGACATTCCTCTGGATGGTCCTGGTTCATCCAGGAAGGAAACGGCCGAAACGCTTTCCCGCGTGGTTCGAAGGCGGCGAGCCCGTTCTTCACCAAGAACTTCCTCCACCCGGGACGTCTTCGGGAAAAGTTTCCGGATGGCTCCACCAACAGATTGAGAGGTGGAAGGGGTGGCCTCTCCAGGCTTTTCTTCCTTTTGGGGAAAAACCAAGCAGAAGGCCTCGTGCACCACAGAAAGCCGGATTCGGGGAGGGACGGCTTCTTCTCGACGTGGGGGAGCAACTTGTTCTTGAGGGGAGCGAGATGGCTCCTCCTCTTCGCCCTCTTGGCTCCAGCGGACCAGCCCGTTCCAGATCCTCTCCCGAAACCGTCCATCAAAAAGTGGTGATGACGATCACTCGAGTGATATTATACACACACCTTTGTGTAATTTGTTTTGATTTCTTTTGTTTTCATTTGATTGATGATATTATTATTATTATTGCACACCAACCCTTTTGTTTTATTATTCCATATAATAGCTGAATTTGGATATTTTTATTGCATTTTGCAGTTTAAACTATCCAAGGCGTTCAGGGATGAGAAGCCAATCAAAGGCGTCCGAAACGGGTTTATCAATTTTATATAAGCGTTGGCACTGTTGGTTCACCCCGTCTCCATCGACGAAGAGAAACGGCTGAGAGACTTGTCGGAACAAGTAAAACATTTCATTAATGTTTTATTTATTATTATTACTATAATACATGTTTTTTTTAGATCTGGGCACGATCATTCCCTCCTTTAAAATTGATCAAAGAAATCAACCTCAAGCTGCAGAAGAAAGTATTGAAGGTCGGGATAATCCACTTTTTTGCAAATTGCATGAAAATGCAGGATGTGGATGTTCCATTTTTGGATGTGGATGTTCCATTTTTGGTAACATGGTGTTGAAACCTTCCAGAGTAGATGTCTCCAACTCTGCATGATCCGTGGTTCGTTGGTGCATCCCTGCTTGACGGCATCTGTGCACACTTAAACAATAAAGGACTCTAGAGATCATCCAAATAATGGAATTCAATCCACATCCCAATGTCCATAGGGTTTTTGAACAATTATATGTGGGTGGGGATATTGTTTCACATCAGATGACAATCCTTTGGCTTACGAGATTCCTGACGAGGACTACGATCCTGAAACTATGATGGGATTCCAGGAATTGGACCAGCTAAAGCTCTTGAAATTCTTAAAACTACTCCAGCACTGGATATGGACAGTGTACGTAAATAATTTTAAGTTTGACTGTATAGGATTTAACACATGACACGTATATAAATCAAAATCAAACTGATATGGCTTTCCATAAATTAAATGTTCATTGCAACCGCAAACAATTCAATATATTATTAGCGTCGCAGCTTTCTGAATGTATATTAATTTATATCCAAATACTGAATTTAAGCTTCTTATCCAGATTCTGGAAACAGTTTATGAGAAATTTCCATCAATATACAAAAAAATGCCCCAGATTGCAAACAACGATTGATGCGAGCTGAACAAACATTCAAATACTCTACCGTTTATGATGTTCCAACAAAATCATATGTGCTGCTTAATGAGTTACCAATGAAGGAATCAAATGACGAAATATCCCAGTTTGCCGGACCTTGAAAAAATGCAGAAATTGCAACAAAGATTTCTAAATGTCTAATTCATCACAAAACTAATGAACCGCTAACGTCCAACATTGACCCTTCTGACTCCACATTTGCATATAAACAAGATTGTATATGGTATGCAAATTATCAACGACCGATGGATATTAAGACCTTCATCAGAACTGCTAAAAAAATCAGGGGCTGAGCTTGGAATTGACAAGCAAGGTTATGAAGATTTTGTATCACATACGTCAAAAAAAACTGGTTATGACATTTGCGGAAGTCACATTACGCACTTTCGGCAGTTGTTAAGTCATCTCCTGGTGCACTCAGGGATCCGTCCTTAGGAATGTAAAATTTGCAACAAGACATTTACACGCATTGACAATCTGAAGGACCACTCCGTTTGCCTCAATACATTGCGGCCGCACAAATGCATGTGGAAAAACATTTAGATGGGGATGGACCCTTTACACTCATCACGCGAAACATCATGGAGTTTTTGCCCCATCCATGCTTACTTTCCGATAAAGCATTCTACAAGCATTGTGATCTTATCAACCATACAAACCTCCATAATGGAGTGCGCCTTCATAAATGCAGCTTTGAAGGATGTGAGAAGTCGTTCACACAACTCTCCAGCCTTAGGTCGCATGAGCACAGATGTAAATCACAAATGCAAGTTCTGCAACAAATCTTTCACTCAAGCAAGCAATCTCAAAGATCATGAAAGGATCCACACCGGTGGAAAACCTTATCAATCCAAAGTTTGCAACAAATCTTTCACTCAAGCAAGCAATCTCAAAGATCATGAAAGGGTCCACACCGGTGAAAAACCTTATAAATGCAAAGTTTGCAACAAATCTATCACTAACGCAAGCAATCTCAAAAGACACGGAAGTCTCCGTCATGGTGATTAGTAATATAAAGTTCCAATTAATACATTAACTTTCTGACAAAGTCGTGGACATTTCGTTGAATTTTGCGACAAGTTATTTACGTTAGTTAGTAACGTTAGCTAGTTAGTACTTGATTTGATGCAACATTTTAATAAATTTACTGTATGTGCTATCGTAGAGGTGAAAATGCCGGACCTGCAACAATTACACTTATAATGCAACACATATTTTTCATAATGTTAATCACCTGCCAAAATGTGATAGGGCAAACCGAGTCCGTTGTAATCAAATTTTCATGGATAAATAGTTACATTCCTTTCATTAGTCTCGGTAAACTTCACACACCTGTGCACAAATTAGCAAGATTTATTTTCATCCAATAAAAGACATGCAAAATTTTCAGGATTCTCACGTCATTTCTTCTTCAATACTGGAAAAATTTATTTTGGTCTATAAATTGTAAATACATTTGTAGTAGGTGGAACCCTAGGGAATGGTTCCGACATGGAGGACATTCGATTCATAACTTGTCCCGAGCTCATTGTCTCTCAATTATTTACTGAATGTTTGAATGCTAATGAAGCACTTGTGATTTCTGGATTTGAACTATTCACTACGTATGTCGGATATGCGTCGTCATTCCAGTTTACAGGGGACTACGAACAGGACCCAAACTTAAGGCATCAATGGTCTTGGATGCCCTTCATTTCTCAAGGTACATACATAATTCAATAAAACTGAATTCAATGGTATCAACGGCATCAACGGCTTTTTCAAAGCTAACTAGAATTTTATATTATTAATACTAATATAGAAATGTATATATTGAAGTCTATATTAATACCAATATAGACTTCACAAATGTTTGATTGGGTTTAAATCAAATGAAAATGACGTAATTCCATAATCACCGCGTGGTACTGTAGCTTCAGGTAAGGAGGGGTGCGGAGTTTTTAATGGCGACCCTGAATTGAAATCTATAATTCAGGCAACTTCAACATGCCATAAAAACCTTGAGTTATACACATTCGGTGATGCACACCTTACACATAAACTGAATAGCTTAGCCCTTTTAACAAGAGATCATCGGATAACAGTTGATTTCATGTACAACAAGTTTGGAAGAATATTACAAAAGGATGAGCGTAACAGAAAATCACCATTCCAATAAGAACAGAACGAGTTCCTCCTGTTTCTAGCAAAGGAAATGACACTATAGATATTCTACCAGAAGTACTAGTAAGAGGCGTCACTCGAACAGAACAGCCACGCCCACATGAATTGTCGCAGTTTTCCGGAAATTTGGATGCAGTTTCATCCAGTTCTAACTCATGTCTAGTTCCTGCTCAAAACTCTATGGATGGAAAACGGATGGAATCGGATTTCATGGATATCTAGATATTTTAGCGAAATGGTTCAACCATTGTGCATTAGTATGCTCCATACTAGCAAATCAGTACTGATTGGAGGTGGTTATTTGTTTTTATTATTGTGGGGCAGGTTGATTAAACCTGCAGCAAGATTTATTCTTAAGACTTTTGCTCTAAGCTATCAAAAGTTTAAAATGATTTTTCAAAATATTCAGGCTTTTTCCACACCCAACGTTCGTGATCATGATAAAGAAGAACTAGACCTGAGCGATAGCGCCTGATTGAATATTTACCTAATTGAGTGTACCATGATTTATTGTTGAATGGGCTTTTCATAATAAAACAGTAATGTAATTATCAATCAATGTAATCGTGCTTATATACCAATGCATGTATGACTGGTTTTCTACCAAGAAAATTGCATAGTGCTATTTGCCATTAGTATTATATTCTTTTATATGATATTTTATTAGGTCTGAGAGATCATGGAATCCACCATTTTAAATCCAACTTCATCAGCTTATCATGACTATGAAGTTGGTAACTTGAGATCGATGGCCAGACACAACAGAATTTATAAATCCAAAGATGATACGAGTTCTTTATGTCAAGATCATTAAATACGACTTACGTCTACCTTGGCATCAACAAGTCAGTCATCAGGTCGTAAATTAAACTTATCACCATGTATTGTATTCTATTTCACGATTATTTAAAACACATTCCCATTATATTTATAGATGCTACAACTGCTGCGTTAGTACCACCTGATCTATCTCCTTCATATCTTCAACCTTCTGATTTTGCACCTTTTCGAAAGCACCCGTCGTTGCGGTGGTTGACCCTACTCGAGTTTCTCAATCTTGCGAGGCTCAGGTAATCTTACCATGAATAGTTATTTTTATTCAGTTACGTATAACTCATCCATTTATATGAGTATAGGAAAACGAAGATGTCGACACTACTTTTACTCTAAGACGGAGATACAATCCTGGAACAAGCATCAGCCAAAATAAACCAAAAGTTCATCCACCTTGTGATATACCTCAAACAAAAAATCACTATGTTGCTTCCCGATATTTTTCACGAGGGTCGACATTTTTAAGAAAAACATTGGAGGAATGATGCACAAATTCTTAGGGCGACCGATATGGTGAAAGATGATGCTGTGTATAAAGACACTGCCAATTGCAAGTGTATCACCCACTGAGAATCAGATTGCGGAAATCACAACTGCCCGAGCTTCCCTTTGCAAGTAATGCACTAAGCCTGACCTGGATGAGATCAGCACCAGTCGTCGAGTATCATCCTCATAAGAACGATACATCAATGGATTCGCCAATGTGCAATGGACGTTTTTACTGGTGATGACGATCACTCAAGTGATATTATATACACCATGGTGTAATTTGTTTTGCTTTCTTTGGATTTCATTTAATTGATGCTTGTAACTAATCATTCAACATGTTAGGAACCGTCCCATTTATTATTACTGTTAAGACTACTAATCAATCAATCATTATTATATACATGTATCACGTGTTTCTATTACCAAAGAGAAAGCTTTTTACATCGTATCGATATATTTCTTTTATCCCATGAACTTTATTGATGGAATTTATTATCATAATGAATCCCTGCTTGAAAAAACGTACAGACTTCTGTTACAGTTATCACATTAATTAATAATATTATTATTAAGAAAGATAAATTGCATGTGGTCACTGGAAGATAAATTGCATGTGGTCACTGGTTGGAAATCTGCATCATGTGAAAAAAGTCATTATCAGATAAATTAATGAAATCTGACTTGCGTAATGAAATTGGGTCTGGAACTTTACTAAATATATTGGACGTAATCGTCCTCATCGATGGGCTGCGTCGCAAAAACCCTGGTGGGTAATACTTTTATTGCGCGTGCTGCATCGTAATTGATATTTGAGATAAAGGCGATGAAATCTCCTTCCTCCTTATATGCAGGACCATTTCCGCCATCAGATCCTGCGATCTTAGAACAATCCATGGTTTCGGTTGAGGCGATGATTGAGTTGACGATGTCAGCGGGCGACACATAGTGTATTTAGACGCGTTCGGCCACTACATTTTCGTGATGCCGGTGTTGATTGCGCTCGATTCTGTCGAATTAAAAATCAATAATTTACATTTGATGAATGCGATGGTTGTGCAAATTAATGTATATAGGACCCAGGACGATATTTATTTGTGGATGTCAAACATTCCGGATGGGCCTTCAGTCATTCCCCTGTGCACTGGGCGCCACCATTGTTGTGCTTCAACAGACAACACGAACCTGCTATGCGCACGCGATACCAAGTTTCGACCGCACTGACCTGTCACCTCCC
>JAQFZJ010001081.1:0-12798 GCA_034695645.1 Folsomia fimetaria
ACGAATTAATTGCGGGACCATATCAAACCCGGCATAGTTTGCGGCCATCTTATATTGACCTTTTAGGCTGGAAGTTACATTATAATATTGATAATTAGATATTCCTATTCTATCAGTTTTATTAGAATCAATTGCTTATTTTTCGAAATGTACCTTTTGCCTTTTCTTTTCGATATATATTTTCTTGTCTACTTAATTATTTCTCTCCAACACAGTTGATTTATGGGTGTACTAGATTTGCAATTACTCTAAATTGGTCCCTCAGATGATAAATCATTGACAATTGAATTATTTATCGATAAGATATGTCAGCCTAGCTTTTTAACACTGTTCTTCACCCATCACAAACCGAAAGCCGCTGTTTATCAAGATGATAGAAAGAATGCATAAGGGCAAGGTGATGATGAGAGAGAGTCAAATTACATTGACTGCTGCCAAGTGAAGTTAGTATGAGAGTTTATGTAATATGTACATGTAGGTATGAGTTCTAAATTAGAACTTCTGATGCCAACTGTGTTTGGAACTTGAAAATACATGAAAATATATAATAATACTGTGAAATATTCTCATGACATGCCTAAAAGTACATTAAACAATCCATAAGTCGAAAATTGAATGTCGAAGAAGCGAAGAGTGGATGCTCTTACGCGTTTTGGTTTTAAACTGTTAACTGGTAGGTATTCGTCGTTCTTACCTGACATTATTGATAATAGTACGGGGGTTAATCTTAGAAAGAAAAAATTGTTAACTCAAGCGTTTACTAAAGGTGATAAATATTTTAAGTCTACCTTGCCTAGCATAATCATGTTGTTTAATCACGAATTTAATGAATTTGGAACGATTGGTGGGTTGAAATGTGAATAAATTAAAATGTTAAGGGAAAGGGCCTTGGTGTCATTGACTGAATAGTACTCTATGTATGAATGTATTTAATTAGTTAACTATAGTGTAATTTAAGTATAATTTTACTGTAGTTTGTAGGTTGTGTTAAGTTTGTAAGCTCATCAAACCATCCTGTCTGTATACCTTGATGTTTTAAAGTTACTTGTAATTTTACATTAGTGTCATTGTGTTAGATTGGTTTGATAAATATTATACATTATTATCATTCCAAATTGCATTCACGGAATTGTTAAATAATAATTATAATTATTATTATTGATGGGTCATGGGGAGTAGTTATTTAATATGTTGCGAAAAGATGTTATTGTTACAATATTTTAATAAGGTTGAAATAATCACGGTACCGACAAATTTAGGCGGATTTTACATGGTAGAGGTTTATGCAGAGATTAAATTGGTCAGCGCCATGAGGCCAAAAGAGTAGCAAATTTAGGCGGGTTTTGAAAGGTCACAGCACCCACGAATTTAGACGGAGTTTAATGAGAGAGGGAATAGACAGATTCAAAGCTATGAGAGAATTAAGTGGAGTTTAAAAGGTGATCGCAGTGACAAAATTGGCCGAGTTTACATTGAAGAGGTTTAGAAGTCAGGGGTTTAGAAGGTCAGGAAATATCTATGAGGAGGTACAAAGGTCGCGAAAAATTTAATCAGAGATCACAAGGTATCCGCAAATTTAGACGTTTAAAAGAGAGATGGGTTAGGAAGAGGTTAATAATTCAGAGTTGTGAGTGAATTAGGGTGAATTATTTTGGCGGAGGTAATAAGGTCACGGTGAAAAATTTCGGCGTAGTTTAAAAGATCAGAGCTACGACCAATTTTAGCGAGTTTAAATAACAGGTTTTGTCAGGGTTTAAAAGGAACCACGAGAGTTTAGGCGGAAAAAGGAGATCACAACAACATCAAATGTAGGTGTACATCAAAGGGTCACGTCATGGATAAATTTAGGTATAGATCAAAAATTCACAACTGTGACAAATTGCAACGGAGGTTTAACAAATATCATTCAAGAGTTTAAATAAAAGAAGGTTAAGGAGAGGGCTAGAAATTAGGTGGAGGTAAAAAGGTGACAGCTGCGAGAAATTTTAGGTTTAAATGGGATGGTTAAAGTTATTAAACGGGGATTTTAAAAGATTCGCTGAGAGCTATGAAAGTGAGAGAGAATTAGGGGAACTAAAAAGGTCACAGCGACAAATTATTTAGGCGGAGGTAAAAAGATCTCACCAACGACGAATTTAGACAAAGTTTAAAAGGTCACATCTGCAATTACTTTTAAGGAGTTGAAATGGAAGAGGTTTTGAAAATGTTTGAAAGGTCAGCCAGGGGAGATTTGAGGCGTAAGGGTAACACCAGCGACAAATTTAGGCGGAGAATTTTAGCGACTTAAAAAAATTCTAAGGGAGATTAATGCAAGTTTAAAATGGCAGAATTGGGAGGTCAGAGATGTGGGAGATTTAGGAGGAGTTTTCCATTTTATAGGGGTTGGCTAACGGTGAATTGAGTCAAGCAATTTTCTGTAAAATTAAAAATTGCATCGTAGTGGAAAAACAAGAATTACAAAAATAAAAAAAAGGACCCCGTGAAAACAATAGATAACTCAACAAATGATATAACCGTTGTGTCTCTGCTCTGGCTATCAAGGTTATGTCAATTTTTGTAAACCATTTTTGACTTTATGTATATCTAATAGTGCTACTATTCTTGCTATATGCAGAAATTCCACTAAATTTGCATTGCTTGGGAATGCTTAGAAGTCAATAACCGAGCATATGTGTATCACATCAGCATCGATAAGGTAGCACTTACTATGTACTTTGATACCATTTCTAAATTTCCGAATCGTTCTGTATACCATTTCTTCTTTCCCTAGTTAAATGCCAATAACGCACTGTGCGAGAAGAAACATGAAGGTTTTTTGGGGAACGTTATTGTCGATTTCAACGTTTGAGGTGGATGAACTAATCCGTATACGGATGCAAATTGATATTCATTTTATTTAATTATGGGGAACGTTTTCGTAAACTAAACAGTAAATCATGAGTATGACGGGGTTCAATTAATAAGAGTAATATTTTGGAAACTAAAAGATTAATTGCATTTGATTATTTATTTTTCAACAAAATAGTTACATGCCGGTACATTTTAACACCTTCGCTTTTTTAAACAATTATTACAGTTAATTCTGGGAAGTTCTTAATTAGCGATAATTTAGTGCAGATGTCTACGTAAGAACGTAACGCACTGTAGTCTTCCAAAATCAAAATGTTTGTTTCGCCATAGGTAATATAATATGGCTTTCTTAAAATTGAACTAGAAAAAGTAAATATAAAGATTTCAGCTTATGGAGTACATTGTGAATCTGAGGGTTCAAATTGATTTATAAATTTTATGATTGGCATTAGCAACTCACAGCAATTTTTTATTGTGGTACACCGCTATGGCCTTCTAAACGTGAAAGAAAGTTTAACGTTTGTTCTCTAAAGAACTCGTTGGTTTTGAGTGGTTCAATGTCGGTAATAAATTTGGTAACATAAACTCTGTAGTCATTAATGACGACCGCTTGCCTACACATAGTTTGCCCTATCTGACCTGTGCTGCCACCGGAACCCTGTGACCCAATTCTATTATCATTAATGTAACTCCTTGATCCCAGCTGTTCACACTTTTTATGTCCAGGCACTCCTACACCGTCGATTGTCACCTTTAATTTATCACCATATTTACCACCTTGCCCTCCTGGCGCTGGTGCGCCGCCTGACCCACCTGGTCCCATAACGCCTTGAGAAATAGTTACCGCCGGCTCATGGACTTTCACAACATAGTTTTCTCCAGCTCTTCCACCATTACCACCAAGCCCTCCGTTCCCACCACGACCACCCTTGTCTCCCGGGTTACCGTCAATTATTACCTCTACTCCGTCAAAACCAGCGTGGCATTTGCAGCACTCACCAGAATTGCAAGTGTTTGGGTATTTGCGTATGCGAATACCCCCATCGTTCCACGCGCCACAGTCATCGCTGTTTACATTGAAAGATTGGCGATCTCCAGCGCGTCCGGTTGACCCTGCCTTACCGGACCCACCGGTACCGCCCTTGCCACCGTCGACATTTACCGATAGTCGGTCACTTCCAGCAGTTTCATTTTGATACACTATATACATTGTACCTGCATCAGTGCCTGGATGACCTGTATCGCCTGCCGATCCAGCACCCCCATTATTGGCTGGTGGTAAACCCCCATCTATGCCATTCAAGTCAACGTACTTTCCTGACTTTACCCAGATCTTTGGTGCAATTATACAAACTTTTGGATTTGTGCTTGATGGTGAAGCTTTTGCGTCAAAAATTTCATCAAGATAAAATGTATCTGTCGCGATTACTACAACTGTATAAGAACTTTTCAGTAGCGATAACGTTTTATTTACGGACACAAACGTGCCAAATACTATCTTATCTTGAGGCCCTGAACTTGAACTAAATCCACCGAGGGATGTGTTGAGCAATAATCTAAATCTATCTACTGCGCTGGGTGTATCCATTAACAAATCGTACAGATCATTTCGGACCAAGTCGTAGGGAAAAATAGATGCAAACTCAAGAGTTTTTCCATTGTTAAAAAATTGTTGAAAAGTTGCATTGCTAAACACCGCTGCGCTACTGTTCCACCACGCGTGCATATCTATAACAGCCTGGCTTTGAACTTTGGGATCGGATAAATCAACATAAAGAGTTTTCAAAAATTCATTAACTTTGGCATCCATCTCAATTGGTGTTTGTAATTTACTCGTATGAATTCCATTCCAATCATGACTGCGCCAACTAAACTCTTCAAGGAGGAAAAGGATCCGGGCTGCCCGAATACCACTAATTTCAATGCAATTAGTACAGTTGCTAAGTTTTAGATACTCTGACTGCATGTAATCCAATGCATCAGCTAACTCTCCCATGCGAAAAAGATTCTCGAGTTCAGCCTTGCATGATTGAATTTCTCTAACAATTAATGTAGACTCGACTACTTTCGCCTGTATTGTGTCCATATTAGCGAGAAGCGCCCGTACAGTTGTTGCTGTTGTAACTGCGGCATTCTGAGCTGAAGTAAATGTTTGGGTAATAATAGCCGTTGCGATGGAGGGTCTCAATCCTCCCACTACATCCGAAACTATATTTTCTAATGGCGCTACCCACAGTTGTGGGGAGATATCAATAGTTTTGCTAAGTGATTCCAAAAATTCAAAAAAGGATAAAAAATTCAACAGAGTTTTAATCGTTTCATCATCCAAATCACCACCAAATGATGCAATTGTGTCAAGTATTCTCTGCAAATAAAATGCAGGACTTTGACCAGGTTGATAAGCAAAAGTGTAGTTAGCGGAAGTAAGAGCACGAACAGTTGTTTCAAGTTCCACAAGGTCTACTTGTTCATTTGGTATTCTAGAAAACTTTTGAACCAAATCGTTTCGAACCAAATTTGCAAAATCGCCTAAGGCGCTAACAATATCTGAAGATATGCCAATGGTCATATTATCTAAGAGTCGTAGCGCATCCGAAGATAATGGAATTCCAAAATCTCCATCAACTGCACCTCTGTAAGATTGATTCCAAAATAAGTTTTCGAGCTCAACCTTATTGTTTTGGAAAACTTCATCGTCCATCAGCAACCCCTCATTCTCCGGATTTCTAAAAACTCCGATTTTGAGAGGGTCAATTCCGCCTTCTGTCCTTGTTATAGATAATTCATCCAGGATTTTTATAGCGTTGCCCCGCAAATCTTCCGGGAAATCTACCTGATCGAAATCCCTAGTTACGTTTTTCAGAAATGTTACTACACGTCCAAGTGCAGTGTCTGAGCTAGATGAGTACCTAACACGATTTACAACCAACGACATGGCACCCGTAAATTTTGCGGGTTCTACAAAAAAAGATGATAATTGGGCTAGTAATTTTAAAAATTGGTCACGGTTGCCTGCAATGAACATGCTATCCAAGCCGACTATTATTATTTTAACATTTTCGCTAGGACGAATTGCTTCATCTATAAAGAACGAGTTCGCTATTTCAATACTAACGTTCCTAGTATCATCAAAACCGGGCATGTCAAAGTAGGGTGTAATTTCGCTGTTGGTTAAGCTATCCACTACCATATTTGGAAGGAAAGTTTTAGATATAATTCCTTCGCCAATTGTGTCAGAGTCGTCCACAAGCTGACAATCGTCAAAATTGCAGTACATCCTTAATGAGTTGGTGTTATTGGCAACGAATTGAACAAGTGTACTTTTCCCAGCTCCACTTAGGCCGACTACGACGACAATATTTTTCTGTTCCGTCCGGGGCATGTCGCACTTGCCAACTTTGATAAAGCAAAGGACTTCCTCTAGGAATGGGTTGCATGGGGGTGGAACGTCCAGGCATAGGTCATCTGTTAGACAAATATTTTATTGAAAAAAGGAGTATAATCCAAACAATAATTTTGTACGAATCACTTACGACATGTTCTTCCAATGACACATTCCTCATTTTCACCTCTGTATGCTTGCCCAATTCGTTGAGCGTAATTTTGAATCTGTGTTAAACAACATAAAACAATTATTCAATTGCTTTTGCCAATTCCTGGGAAATTTCACATGATTTTAAACTAATTCAATAAATGCCGAACAGCTACCAATTTGAAGATATAAGGTAATGAAATAGATTTAAGCTGGACCTCTGTTAATAACAGTGTATCCAATGTATCCAGAGTTATTTAAGACTACGCGGGATCTACTTCACGTGGACGCCATGATTATATTGGGTCATTTGCTTAGTAACTGAGGGCATACTTTTTAGGAGTGCAATTATACACTTTCAAAAGTCTGATTTTGAGGTTAGCTCGAGATCAGAATTTCATTACACAATTTAATCAATTAATTCTTTATATCCAAAATCCCGTTTCAAGCTCCCTTTAAACAGTATGCTGAAGAAAGATACCCACCATTAGATACCCAATGAGAGCAAGCCAGGATAGCGTAAAGCTTGAATGGGGTGACTGTGAATCGAATGGCCCTGGATCGAATCCCGGGTTTGATCGACTCATAAAGCTGCGCGTATGTTGGTATCTAATGATGGGTATCTTTCTTACGCAAATCCATTAAACTTCCGGGTGTTACTAGAAGTGGTTTTGAAATTTCTGGGGATTGATGCGATAAGTCTTTAAAAACATAACGTTGTAGATTTCCAAATTTGGTCTGACAAATGCAGCAGACATACTTTGCTTCTGATATGCGAAAAATAATCATATTAAAAATCTTTTATACGAGTATATCTAAAAATGGCATAGATGTAATCGGATTTTGAATTTCAGAATTGATGGATAACCTAACCACCATAATTCTTAAAACAACTTATAGCCGATTGTAACAACCTTAGTTTTGGCTCGAAAATTGTTAGTTGTAATGTGTGCCTTCAGTTCGTGAGTGATCCATAAATTATGTAACGCGAGCCTTGGTGGAGAACCGAGGTCTCATGATGTATTACGCATATTAAGAGGGGGGAATTTGAAAAATCTGACTTTTGCGTTACATGCTTTATGGTGGTACAAAAAACAAAAACTATAATGATCGCATATTGTCAAAACGTATATAATGTAATTAAGAAAACAATCTTGCATTTACATAAAATCTCAAGTATCTCAAGTACGAAAGAATTTAATATAATGACCAACAACTTGTTAGAAGAATTCAACTTACGCTGTTCATGTGGTTGATGTGGGCTGCTAACCTGGCTGTCTCCACATCCGGACCAGGTGAGTAATAGTAACACTATTAACAGAAATATAGGATCACGTATGAAACGCATTTCAGTATTTTTCTGAAATTTTTCAATTCTCAGTTTTGTTGATTCTATCAAGACCGACCTCGCACTTTGGAGTCCTCTTGCAAACTGAGTTTATAAAGGGGAATGCTTCTGCATATCATCACTTGCATGGCCTTATCTAACTTGTATGAAGTAAAAATTCGCAGAAATTTTGTATGGACTTTCGAGTGTGAAAAACCAGTTCATATTTCCTGGAATATAGTATCGAATGTCACACACGACTCGGTCGTTAAGTTACAAATCATTCTTAGCGTGATACAATTGTTTCTGACGTCAGTGAAATGAAGCAATAATCAATTGAAGTTCTTTGGGAACATGGTGCATTGAGAAAAAAATAGACCAACGTAAAATTTGTGATATGCATGTGAAACATGAAGCAGAATATACGTATACCAACCACGCTGGGACCAACCGATACAATTATGCAATCGGGCTGCTTGACATGATTGAGCAATACCTGTCTAGAAATTCGTTGAAATATTGTCAAGTTTTGCGTCGCATGACTATAACCTACATCCCTTATCAAAAGTAATTATGAAAACTGGTTGATACATTGGATAATTGAACCCTCCGGGAAAATGTGGAATAAAATTCATTGAAATTTGAGCACAAAAATAATTACAATACGCTATGTAATATTTGTTTTCCAGTTTGGGATCGGCCAAGTGGTTGATAAGAATTGTATTTAATTTGAACTGTACTTATCTACTTATTCTGTTAATTGGGTCATGTCATGATCGATTAATAAGAACCACATAATTCACAGAAAGTTGGTTATTACGTGCGTCACCAGAGCTTACTCGATAATCTCGACCTTATCATGCAGAACCGTACTAGTCCTTATTGAGATTTGCTTGTCACTGCTCGGTGCACTATACCTGATGTACTAGACAATTGAGCGCTGCTGGAAAAACTGGTCAAGGTTGTTTCGAATTCAATTATCTCAATACAATTGGGTCGAATTTCTCTGAAATTAGAAACAAATTCAATCAGCTTGAGATATTAACTAATGGTCAGCTTTACTGGATTGATGAGGTTGAGGTGGTTTAATGATACTGCATATGGTCAATCTCTTCCACTCTCTAAATGAATGCACAGCCATAAGCAACAGTACGCTAACAGCTAGATGCTGACGCCAGTGGGTACATAATCATAAACCTTATTTGAGATCGGGCATCTAATATTCAATCATGGATGAATATTGCAATTCCAAATTTTGGGTAACTCAAAATAAGACTAGAATTTTTTCCATCACTAATAAAATTTATGCTTTCTTCCTCAGGACGTGAATCTAACATGGGACACATCTTCCCCCAGCTTGACATTTTGTTTTGAAGAGACCGTCATGCTATGGGTTCCGTTAATTTTCATACTAATTTTCGGATGTTTCACGATATACAGAAATTGGAAAAATACTATTGCTAAAGATATCCCGCGTTGTTCATTTCTGAGTTGCTTGCATATCGCCATATTTATTGGCTTCATATTGATAACAATTTCTCCAATTTTCGATGTGGATGAAGAACTTCCATCTTTGCGTTTACCCATAGCTGCATCCTTCAGTCGAATCTTTAGCTTTGGAAGGATTTATTAAAAATGGTTCTATAGGATTGTTTTATATGATTTATATAGGAGTGTTCGAGGGAAGCGTACTAAGAATATGTTTAGGCCTGAGATTTTGCCTGGGGCCGTAGAGATCACAAGCAAATCAACTACCACGACGGGTGGGCTGGTTGCTTATGTAGTAATTCGGGGATATTTGTGACCCAAAGAGGATAAAATTATGAAAAAGCCATAATTTGTCGCACCCCCAACTCTTGTACTCGTTTCCCATTACCCCTTCCCCTAGCTTGGTCTGTAGAACAGCTACCATGATATACAACCTGTATTAACATCATAGCAGCCCAAAGCTACGTTTTATTAAAACTCATTTTTTGTTTTGTTTATTTAACCCCTCGCACACAATGTCGTTCAAGGCAAATGCGCACAAAACCTACTGAACCGAAGCATCGTTGAGCCCCCATTTTATAACTTTTGTTCTAAGGTTTGAAGTTCACAAAGATAAAATCCGAAGCTATCTCCATAGCAACTGCCCGGCCCGATCGTAACATACCTATACATTATTACGAATTTATCAGAAATATTTTTTGACATTGGATTAAGAATTATTTCGCCGAATTTCTACAAGCGGATTGTTTTGTGGAAAATTCCAATTAAAATATGTAAAGGACAATAAATCAGTTGCATGATGTAATCCAGAACATAACAAAATTGATTAGCGTGGAGCAATGCGACATTGCTCTATATTTAGCTTTCAACTTATTGACACTGCTTGACAGAATTTTTAATCAATGTGGTTGCCTAAATTCATTGCATTTTGTCAAGTTTAGTGTTCATCACTCATGTTGATGTGTTCATCATTCATTAGCCCGGTTTTCCGTGAATTATAGCTTATCAACCCAATTGTCATGTGTCAGCATATCTCATATTGTTTAGTTAGAAGTCATTGCTCAACATTAGTCATAATGGTTGTGAAATTTCACGGACATAAATATGAGTAATTTCTGCCAATTTGCTTTTGTGTTGTCAGACTTTTGATGGCAGTTATGAATTGATTTTTATACGGAATTTACATCACACCGATAAGAATTGATGATTGATGGGTTGACCACTTGGTTCTAGTGCTTGAATAATGCGAATATACATTTTTATTAGAGCATGCATGTCGTTTAAGCAGCGTAAATAAATGACTTTGCACAAAATGAATATCAATTTTTGCAAAGATTTTCAAATGCCAAATACATATGTCTACATACGATGATTTATTGCATGAAGGTCACTGTTCACAAATAAATACTCCCGTACTACTGGCACAGTCTCTACTCCTCCATCGATAGAAGTTTCCTGCCTGGACGCTTTTAAAACAACAATATTTCTCAATATTAGGCGAAGAAGAGGTCCAATTAGCGTGTAAAAATTCTGTTGCCGTAGTGGAGTGCGATAAATATGCAATCTGAACAATATTAATGGTATTAATCTGACAATGACTTTCTAACCATGCTAACAGTGAACTTACTTAAAACCTACCTCAAATAGTTATAACCCTCTTCTGCCACATTCCACTACAATGACTATGATAAGGTTAAAAAGTCATGGAATTTATTCGTTTTCTTATTAACACAATAAAAGGAATGGACAACTTGGTAAGGATTGGCCTATTAACCAAATTTTTGTGAACCACTCCAGTCGAATCACTTGCAAATATTTTTGCATAACTTTAATAAACATTAAAGGAACCAAAAATGACAATCCAATCATCTTTAGCCGTCACATTTTTCTTGAAATTTCTTGAGACACGACAACCGCTGCGCCTAACACAAACGGAAATCTCTCCATGTCGGCTATTTCTTCAATTGGTTGGTAAAACAATTCACAAAAACAAAAGATAAATAATTAATCCAAAATGAACTACATACTTATCTGTATATTACCTTCTTCGATAAAATAATGTAAAATTTAGAGGGAAATAGATTCACCTACTTGGGCAACTTGCAAGCAAATCCTAACCAACCGAGATGGTCCTACTTTCTCAGCAAGGACAAGGTGAATTCAAAAATTATATAATTATCACAATCTTAAGCGAGACGCCGTCGGGCCGCACGTTTGTCGATTTGTCGGCCCACAACTCAACATGGTACACCGAGCGCCACCTACATACACAATCCGGCATCACGCTGATGATGATGAATATGGAAGTATGAGAGAGATGGCGGACGCCACCTTATCCCATTCATTCAACCAAGCCAAACACTGCCATTGAATGATATACAGGGCTTTTTGAATAATGTCACGTCGTTTGAAATTTGATTAAATGAAAAAAATTGAGAACCAAAAATTTTGAATTTAAGTTTCTTTGAAACAGCATCTTTCCAAGTGTATCTCCAAATTTTTTCAACTCTTTAGAATGTGTGGTGTGGGCCACCGATTCTGAAAAAAAGTAGGGTGAAAAATCGGTTTAACATTGATTTCCCTATCTCAGATTTAACCTCAGCAACACCAACTTTTCTTGGTTACTTAATGAGACTGAACTAGCAAATGAGTGAAAAGAGTTGTAGGCACAATTTCAATAGAAATGAAATTCGGAGTCGACCGTTTGAAAAAAATGTTATTTATAACAACCAGAAAAATTTATTGATAACAGGCAAACGAACATCGAACACAAACATTTTACACTCCATTGGGATTATGATCACCGTCTCGGTTAATGCACAAAACAAGCTTACGATTAACAGCCATACATGCCCTGGAACACATTTCTACTGTTATTAATCGACAACAATCAATAATGGCCTGCTGGAGTTCTGGTAGGGAAATCGGTTTAGTTTTGTACACCAAATCTTTGAGATATCCCCATACAAAAAAGTCCGGAGGTGTAAGGTCAGGACTTCTCGGCGGCCATGGTATTGGTCCATCCCCTCCTATCCAGTTTTGGCCAAAAACTGAATTAAGGTAGCGTCTCACAAGAGCCCAGTGTGGAGGGGCTCCATCCTACTATCAGGAATGGTTACAAAGGAATATCCCAAACTCCATGATGGTTACTGACTTGCTGCCAAAAAAAATCTTGCCCATTATCCAATTGGATAAGCTCGGGCATCACATTGTTCTGAATTATATCCAGGTATGAAGATCCTGTGACAGTGTTTGGAAAGAAGAACGGTCCTATCAAGCCATTTGCATCAATCCCAATCCATGTGTGAATTCCCGGAGATTTTGGTTGGACCTCTTCTTTCCATGGGGATTATTGTAGGCGTATGTTATGAAATTATGACGATTATTGCTTCGTCAGTCCATAACACTCGCTCTTCAAAGTCGTCCCATCGATCTGCTCTATCCAAATACTCTTTAGCGAAAGTTTACTTAATTGCTTAACTTTAGGAAGTGACCTTAAGTAAATTCCGTTTCTTCCTAACCTTACTTAATTGCTTAACTTTAAGAAGTGACCTTAAGTAAATTCCGTTTCTTCCTAACCTTACTTAATTGCTTAACTTTA
>JAQFZJ010001082.1:0-12797 GCA_034695645.1 Folsomia fimetaria
CCACCTCCGGGGAATTGAACCCGGACCATTCGGCTCTCAGTCGTCCGTGCTAACCACTGTGTCAGCACGGCTCGACTTAACTCATTTATTTAGCGAACTTAAAGTTTGCAAAATAATTTTTTTTTTTTTTTTTTTGCAGAGAGATAATAAACAAAAGTTGCTCAACTGCGCTACTAAATGCACATCAATATAATCAACAGATTATTAGGTGAATTAGCAGAAGTCAAACTAATACAAGATTGACGAGTGGAATGGACGATGAGAGTTTTTAATCAAAATTGCAAAAACCTAACCAACAGCTAAAAGTTCAAATTCAGCACTATTATTTATTCATGGTTTAATTTTTTTCCATGTAATGCGCTTGGTGTACTTGTACTATAATTGCAATTACTACATACAAAGTATTACAAATTCCTACTGAAAACTAACTTATTTTCCTTTTGTATAGTTAAGAGAGACATCCACTCCACACTATAAAATATAAATTGAGATACACACGCCTCATTTAATTACAATTTTATTTCGTACCATTAGTTCATTCACCAAGCAATTCAACCAGCCAGCCATTCACTCCATCCATATCCAACTTAAAGTCAAGTTTTATGACTTAGGCTGATGACACGACCCACAAACAACGGTAATTGCTCAATCGCAATAGTAATAATAATAGCCGTCGACTTCGTCGTCGTGTGGACATAGATGAGTCGATGACGAAGACTATGTATAGTGAGAATAAATTGCACATTTCGTCACTGCACAAAAAATAAAAGTGTGGGGGCAATTATTGCACTTTTGTTCGTAATCATTCCCACATTTATATACATACCTACCATACCTACCTATCTGCCCCTCTTCTTTTTTTTTCTTTTGCGCGATGAGACAACAACGCATACAATAAATTAACGCCCAACCAAATAAATAACTCATCATCCACACGATATATGTATACTATAGCTTCAAGAATGAATAAGTGTGATTTATTTTGGTTAGGGTGGCGTTGGTGGTTGTTGGTGTTAAGCTGAGAATTGGCGACATGTTGTCAATTTCCTTTTATGTTCGTGTGTGAATAAGATTACAAGGTGTTTTCTCTTTGGAGTGATTACTAAAATAATCCGGGACTTAACCATTCGATTGAATTATGGCCACTCTCAGAGCTCTATTCACAATAAATAAATAAATAATATGTAATTGATAATAAATGGTTTTTCATTAATTGGTTTGCTTGTCGTTCCCACCTGCGTGTGTGCTGGGTGAAGGATTTAAGTCGACCATTATTACAAAGTATGCCTCTTAAGACTCGAAGTAGAATTTGCCATGGTGTAAATCCTTTATGGGTTTAGAAAACAATGCGATAATGTAGCAAATTGCACAATAGCAAAATAAAATTATTAATAACATGCGTGGCTTGAATGAAGTCTGAACGTGTGTATTAACCAATTTAATGGTATGTCTACTAAGTCATGGGAAGGGTTGAGTTCGTATTGAATCAAGCATCTTTTGTGATAAGGGAGAAATAAATCAGATCTTAGTTTGATTCGTGATTCGATCAAATTATGAACTGCAATGATTGCTTATTGAGTGATTGATGAGATTTGAATGATGGATTGATTGATTTGGATTTTCTGAAGTGGATAACTACTCACAAAAGTACGAATACTTAGATATTACAACTACTGTACATTTCTTCTAAAGGAGCATTACGTTACGCAACAATTAATTCAATAATAGAACAACCAACACTCCATTCCCATGAATCAATCAATCAAGTCAATGTCACACTTGGTTGTCGAATTGGTTCACTCACAGTCAGAACAAAACAGCAACAGAACAAAACAGCAACAGAACAGTTGTAGATTTTAAAGTGGTTTAAATTCTGCATCCATATATCCAATGGTCATCGCCTTTAAAAAGCAGCTCAAATAATTAAATGCTTCTTTTGCCTACGATACTGCACTATGTATATATCTGTACAATTATTGTACTACAATACACACCACCAATTCGATTGATCGAATATTTTCAAGCAGACGAGGAATGTGCGGAGGGGTCTTTGTTCTCTCTTACTTAAGTGAACTTCAAGGCTGTGAAAACTAATTAATTTTGTTTGTTGCTTCTTTCTTGTATTACAAAATCTGTCATGCTCCGTAAAATCGAGACAGGAGCTGTTTCGCAATATTCATGTTTAAAAAGAAATATGCCTTTAAAAATTAGATTAAATACTTGGCAATGCATTCTACATTGTCATTGCCATTTGTCAACGACTCATTAAGATGTATCAATAAGATGTTGTCCGTGTTAAATGTAGTGCAAATATTATGGTGTATACGTATATGCATACACACTTGTATTTGACACTTGACAATAACACGTACTTATTTATTAATAAGCTGCTTATATTACGTACTTATCATTTTAGTCGGAAACTTGGTGGTGACAGTCCCTATAATCCCGATAAATTAATGGTTTGTTAAAAATGCGTCTATTATTTTTGTATATGCTTTTCTTGAACAAATCAAATCAATTGTGTAAAGATTAATTTATTTTAAAATATGCTGGCTGCAGAATTGCCAAGTGGGAGTGGCTCGGTTCTAATTTGTTTGAGTTTCCCCGTTCAACTTTAATTCTTGATGTGAAAGTTATCCCGAATCAAGTTACAATAATGCATTTAAATAGATAATGCATTTATTTATAACCAAGTATTTAATTTCCCTGATCAGATTGTTTCATTTTAAATTGAATATGTGACTCGCACATTGAATGCGTAATCATGTTGATGATGATTATTATTGTGTTTTTTATTAGCTACGATTAGTTGTTGAAAACATCGTAAGACGGAATGTGCAACAGAATACGCACGCACGCATGCAACAATAAAAAAGAGTTGTAACATGAAACTGATCCATCCATATTTATTTTTGTTACACAAATAAGGCAACAAATGGACACTGTTATGTATATGTACACAGATTGATTGTAATAAAGAAGCCGACAAAGGAGTCCACAACAATTGATACATTGATGTTGTTTGGATTTCTTGATTGGTAAAGAATTGATCAGGTTGAATTTGCTCTGGTTTTTGATTAGCAAGAGAGAAATATAAACATAATGAGACTGAATTGCAGTATAATATTACGTGTAAGATTCAATGCACAATTAAATAAATATAATCCCATTGTATTTGTATTAATATACGGTTTGCAATTAATTGGAGAATCTAACATGAAACAGTGTAATGTATGTACAGTGCCCGAATTTTAGTTACTACATAAATGATTTCAAGTAAGACACCGTCGTCGTGAGTGTTTAATTCGTTACAATTTGGGTTGATGTTGTTAATGAGAAATTCGCATCGTGCCCAAACCAAGACGTGATCACATTCCATCCAAGATTCATTAGTTAAGGATGTAGCAGATGCAGATGAGATGAACATTTCTTTCATGAAGTGCTTGCTACTTGCTTATCAGCAAGTCAACTCAACTCAACAAGTGAACCCGCAAACAGAAGAAGTGATTAACTTTCCCTTGTCAATCTTAATAAAACCTCATCAAGGTATCATCATCATTATGGAATGCAAAGGAAGGGAATTGGATGCAATGCAATACAAGCAATGTTATAAATATACAATGGCGAATCCGCATAATTGATCTGAAAAAGCATTTCGATCAAACATTATTCTACAGCCTTGACAGATACATAGATTTTAAAAATACCGTCGTAGTTTATTAGAAACCTCAGAATTTCCTTAGGATTTGAATTGTAGCTATTTATTCTGCTGTGAATGATCATATTGGGTCAGAAAATTAAGATATTAATTCATTTTCTCGTTAGGGCCATTTGAAAGATTATTATGTGCTAATTTTGAGACTATATAATTCTAATTCTTGTTGGTTACGTGTATCTCGCTTAGTTATCATGTCATAAATAGAATATTAATGTCGAAATACACGTAAATTATGAAAGATACATCATCAGAAAATAATTTATCGAAATTTCCATCAATTCAAAAATGAAAGATTTGAATGTAGTGGTGACAAGGATGTGTGCAGGATGCAAAAAGAAGGATTAAAATTAAAAATGCTTACATATTAATGGCATGTACGTGGTTTTGGCATTAGTGGAATTGAGATTTCGTTATTTGATAAATGTGCTGTGAAAGGAATTAACAAATAAAATGACTGACTGACTGACTGAGTGGAATCATCTAGTGTTTCTCCTAATAGTGAAATGCACGAAGGGTTAGTTGTTGAAAGAACATGAACATTATTTAAGTTATAACTTAATGAAACTCATCTTCAATTGCCCAATACACAAATATTCATTTACAAATGATGAGTTTCCAAATGTATAAATCAACACAAAAGCGATGATGACGAATGAATACACGCGTGCCACATTTTCACAGATTTGTATTATGTCAGCATCAGTGTTTCCACAAAATTGCACAATTACAAGGATTCCTTTCAAGAATTTAAATCCATTTTTTTGGATGAGAAATAAAATCTCAGTTAAATCGGGTTTAAGAAAGTTATATAGCTGAGATTATTCCATTCTCGGCATGAACTACACTCCCTCCACCCTCGCCAAATATAAACGGATATTATGAACATTTCCATATTTGGCAATTCTTATTATTTTGAGTCAAGTATCTGACTGGATTCATCCAGTCGGAATAAATGTTTTTCCCTTCTTATTATTGTAGCAAGAATATATTTGGGTATTATTATGTGCTTTGCATATACGCATAATATAAACGCATATGCAATGCACACTAAATACGATACAAATCGAATGGAGTGAGGTACGCTATTAAATTAAGCACGAAATTGACCACGACTTCATATAAGGAGTGAAGAAGGATTAATAATTACATTAAAATTTACAAATTGGGCTCAAATTAAGCATGAGACATAAATGAGAAAATGCAGCGTTCCATGAAAGAGAGATTTATTAGCCAATTTGGTCCTGCATTTTAGATGCAGGTTAGCAGCTCATTTTTTAATTAATTTCCCTGCTAAACGGTTGTTTGTATATATATATTGGAGCAAAAACCAATCTGTCAGACAATCGTTAGTTTACATGATGATAAATTGTTACGTTTTTATTCCTCATTTTTGAGAACTGGGCAAAGCTAAGCTACATATATGCTATGACTTATGCAGCCAGAGTTAAACTTAAAAACAAACTATTTATTATTATTTTTTTTAATTACAATTGAGGACAAACAACCACCTACTCGCAGGCGGTAGTTGCAACATCTTTTTATCAAGTCAAGTGCAACGGACTTAATCAGATTGACGTTTTTGTTCAATGTGTAAGTATGTATCAGAGTGGAAATATCATCGCACTTATATGCATGTAAATTCTTCCTTGTTATTAAATACATAGAATTACTTTACATACAAAAGATCTTTAACTTTCAATATTACATAACAATAATCTCTGTTTGGTTGTGAATATATATAAAATATAAGCCTACATTTGATTGAACAAATTGAGCGATGGTGTGGCACTAACAAATTAATGTGAATTTCTATAGATATAATGTATCGTACCAGTTACTTAAGAGTGTCATTCACGTGAAAAAAAGAATGCTTATTTATGAGCCTAATAATATGTGACCTGCACACAGGATTATTGAGTCGCAATCATTCATTCACTCACTCACTCACAACATATGTATAAGTGAATAAATAATTTGTGTGAGATAAACTTGCACCAAATCGTTACTAGAGCTGCAACAATTTCTCAAGTGCAACATCAAAAGCTAACATTATGCATGTTGATATACATAACTTGGGCTAAAATGGCAAAGGTACTCGCACTCACTCTTCTGCAAGTAATAAAAAAACTAAAGAGGTAAAGAATTAAGAAATTACGACACCGGCAAAGTGTTTATTCCCATTTGACTTGTCTCAGTCAGTGCTGGTTGTTATTGTTGCAGTCAGATAATTTAATTGGGGTAATTCCTATATGCAAACTATGCGCAATATCTGTAAAATCGTCACTTGATTCTTCTTTTACCACCTTTTTGTTAAGCTATTTTTGTTAAGTTTTTGTTAAGTTACTCAAATTGAAGGCACGTCGTATTTATTTACAGATTGTAGATTGAAGAAGATGGAGGAGGATATCGTTTAATTTAATTTGGTGATTGCAATAAAGGGTAAAAAGTTTTACAAATTATCGGCAAATTCCAAGGATTCGACACAGAAAATAAAATGGTTTACAGTTAAAATGTCATTTGTCTCTGCAAACTAGACAACGTTAATCTTTCGAAGTAAACAGAGCTGAAATAATGTAATTTTCTCAAATTTTTCTATTCCTTATACACAAAAAATGCGTAAAAACTGTCGTCTCGGTTTTTCGACTTTGCTGTTTTATGCAATGAGACTCAAAAATGAATAGATGTTCGTCTTTACTCAAAAAATCCATCTCTACTTAACTTGACTTAACGATTATATATGGAGTAATTTAATCGTGATTAAGGTCAGTTTAAGCATCAATTCATTCCAAACAGTTTCACTTTCGGATATAAAATAAAAGTATTACAGCGAATACACGGAATGGAAACAATAGAATATAAGCAGAAATAGAGAATAATCACCGTGGAATGAATGTAATGCTGCTGCTTTGTACATATTTATAAGGAAAGAAACAAATCCACAATAAATAAATAAACTTTTAAAAAACAATGGGATTTTAGCGACAAACAGTTTACTGCTAACCGTTCCACTTTTCCATTCATTTAAACAAAGCCTGTATTTTGCATAATACTCACATTTCAAGAAATACATAAATTCTAAATAAATGGTTAGTAGCTGATGACGGATTGATTTCCTTTTCGTTTTTTTTTCATGTAGTGAATATTACAAGTCTTTTGTAAATGTCAGACTTAATCAGAATCACATTTATTTCTAATTTATCAACCTTGAGTTTTTTATGAAAATCAAGCTAAAATAATTTAAAAAAAAAACAGAAATTCATGAGCAACGCCCGTTGGTGCTCTGCTCATGTTCTAAATAAATAATCTTGCAGCAGAGCTGCTACTGTAAAGAATTGCTAATACTCGTAAAAGCGACATTGTAAAATCGACAATGGTGTGACTAATTTCATGCGCGATTTGATTTGCTTCCTAACTTGAGAGTATGGACTAAAAGCAATTGTTTCGTTAATTCATAGAGTTGACCTATGGTCACCCGTAATCCTATTAGAATTGTATTAGAATAAGGAACCATAGAAAAATAGTGTGTCATTGACGCCAATTCGATTCCAATTACAGGACAAAGGATCGCGAAAGAAGTTAAGCATGTACTATCCCTTGTACACTAGCTACTACGTAACTTAAATGGGTTTCCGGTTTTGATCTAGCATTTTTAAAGAATCCATGTTACAGATCTTACAATGACATAAAATCGTGAAATGCATACTAACAATAAAGCATTCATCTCCTATTTCCACCATCTCAAGTCAACCGTGCTAAGATGCAATTATAAATCAAACTTATAATCATTAGTATGCAGAGCAGAATGTGGGTGTCTCTGCCCAGTGTCTATCTCTGTCGGCTGCTGGGTCGTCGGTTGGGTGTTCTTTAATCTTGAGCTGAGATAAATTGTTGGTAGGTGTAAAAACTGGAGCAATTTGTTTGGTTGTAATGTTGTTGTTGCTGAAAAAAACTTAATGAGATTCGGATGTGGTCCATTTCAACTATTTTGTGTTCTCTTTTATTATTCGTTTTGATTTTAGTTTGGAATTTTACATCAAGCACAGCAACTCTTTCAATAGGAAAATGAGATGCGATAATATTATTTCATTAAGTTTCTTGCGGTCAGTTCGTGTTACAAATTTATTTGGAAGGTTGAAGGTGGTACGCATATATTTTAACCCATTAGAATACGCAATATACATACACGTACGTTTGCTAATGAAGGATGATGAAGACCAGATCGAATTTGACAACAAGATTTACATACAGATGAACAGTTTCCTTTAATTATGCTAAATAAAGTTCCACACCATATTTTTAAAATTTTCTCATTTTTTGACACGAACAAACCAAAGAAATTATTCCACATAATGTAAGATACATCATGCAAAACCCTTCATTATCTATTTTATTTTCGAATCGACTTTGAATTTGAAAAGAGCTGCCAATAAATCACGAATTTTATTCAAAGCCTCTTTTTATACACAAAAGAAGTGAATGAGTTAGTGACTGATTCATTTGGAGAGGAAACTCCAATCTTTTTATTATTGAATGCATTCAGTACCAACCAACCAACGACCAACCCAACCAATGAAGCAGAACGTCCATCGTCGTCTTGTGTTATTTACACAAGAAATTGTGAAAAAAGAATTTCTAATCTGACGAAAATAAATTGAATACAAGTTTTTTGAGTGGACGGCCATGATCTTGGACTTTATTTGATTTCACCAATTTTAAGCTTAAGCATGTTATTTGAAGTGTTGGAATTTCAAATTATGAAAAATGAGACAACTACGTTATGTTAATGGGGTGTGTATGCATGTCGTCTTTTATACTGTACATAAGGAGAATCGCTTCACTACTGGTTGAGTGAGACTGGTTGGATATTATTATTATTATTATTATTATTATTGCCTATCTTCAACTTTCTGATATAAATCACACTGATTTTAGTAAAATGGGTGTAGTTGGGTTCGTTTGCATGAATTCAATGCAATTATGATTATAATGGGCAGTCTTGCTAAGCGGTTATGTAGAAAATTGACAATGATATTTTTGTAAATGAGCTAGCTACAAAATTGTGACCACATGAACATTTCAGCTAAATTGCTTATATTTGTTTTGTTCTAGCATGCTTTTTTCACCACATAAATATATACATTACAATAACAACAAGAAATTAGAACAAGATCAATAATCACTCCAAACCCACAATAGCGTGATGATTTAACTTGTGTATTATTATCATTGTGATTGAACATGCATTCAGAAGAGGAATACGGAACAATATACTTACCTAATACTAGCACCAGGGTAAAAAATCTGTGAATCCGGTCCATAGCTTATGTTTTACAGTTTGACACACAAGAACAAAAAACGACACAAAAACACTATTTTAAATGAAGTTACGCTTCATTAAACAAGGAGAAATTGTCAAGCAATACACAAAAGTCACATGTATCTGTATCAGCACTACCCGATTGGGTCGATAATGATGATGTCTTCTTTACTTTGGCCAATATTATTATTATTCATTTCTCATCCATCCCAACTTATTAAATGCATTTATATTAGCATAAATCTAATCCCATCATTAATATTTCTCAAGATTTTGGGCAAATCTCTCTCTCTCACAGAAGAAGAGACCCAGATCTGTCCGTAATAAGATGATGACAGGTGTTCTGTTCACTGGTGCTCCCAATATGAAAAAACATAAGCTTCACAAAGTCCAATTGTTTTAATCACTCCAACATCTGTTTCCCTTCAAAATCTGAATTCTTCTAATCCATGCAGTCATCATGGATTATCTTTATTATGTTGTCTGGACATAACGGGAACCGCAACAATGTGGGTAGTTTATCTATCTTTTAAATCCTTGCAAAATATAGATTAATTATTATTTGTCTCACTTCTATTTTCTTTCATGAAACAACTCCTATCGGTTTAACACGGTAAAAAATGCACGGTTTTGAATTATATTTATTATTATTTTTGCAGTATATTAAAATCAGTGTCAGTGAACATGCATGCTGCCGCACCACCTGAGAAGAATAATTTCACTTGATGCTACCACTATTGAATGTGACCTGGTTTGGTAAAGATGCACAACAACATAGCGTTTGCTTCCTCGATGAAGGCGCAATGTGGACTGACTGCCTGGGATAAGAACATAACATAACATAGCATCATCTCAATACATAAAATCAAACTCACAAGAATTGTATGTACTTCAACTTGGAGAAGGAACTAACGAAAGGAAGATTCCTTAACGAATGAGTATACATATGAACCTACCTGTAATAAGAAATACACACACTAAAACTGTTGCCGTGTAGCAGCAGCAGCAGCCTTTCCATTTCTTTTGAGATTTGAGATTTCAGGTGAGGTGTAGTATAGGCAGTGATGGTTTACTCTGGTTATATGGTGAAGCACTTAAGTGCATTGTATTTTACCTGTAGCATCTCATCTCGGGTATAGTTAGTTAGTTACTTACTTACTTTATGTTAATGTTGTTTAGAGGAGTAACAAATAAATAAGTAAATGGGCTACCTACAGTATGTACCAGCTAAGAAGAAACCACGATGATGGATGTACTCTTCTTTATGCATTTATACTTACTTACTACCTGTTGCGTGCTCATTTTGCTAGTGACTTATGTACTACTGCTGCAAAACAATCAACGGAAATTGTAAATGCAATGTAAATGCAATGTGCATATTTACATACTCACTCTACTTTTATTTTACACATACATAGTTTAAAATCATTATGTTGTTATCAGGAGTTTTGTATAGTATATGGTCGCAAAGCTAATAAAATACACTTTACCTTACGATGCATGTCTTATTATTCCATGTATCTACACATTTATCTATCTACCATTACATACTATACATGCCTTTAGTCGGATATGAGAAATGATTGCGAAATGTAAAGTAAAGTGGATAAAATTAAGGCAGACAATGTTCTCATTCTGTGTACAAGAGTGGAAATGGTTTTTAACAATGTTTAATTTGGATGGAAGAATGGATGAATGGGTGAGGTTTTCGGCAAAAAGAGTCATTTAGTAGGTAACTTCTGTATTTTTAAAAGATCTTCCTCTTCTTTTAAACCCAAGTCCGTCGTAATTGCCTTCAATTCAATATACACACAGTAGTTGAAAAGAAGACGATAATAACAATACAAAATGTTTCGGAGCACAAAAAGTTACCTTTTCCAAGATTGTAAAGTTTTCTCTTTGTATATAACATCTCTTATTGACTGTGGATATTATTATCGAGGGTAGTTTGGGGTTGCTTTGCTTTCAGTAGATGAAAATGTCTGGAAATGAGACAATTGTTACGTTAAAATTAGAAAGGGACAGACTGACTGGAAGATGGACGGACGTGGTCTCAATTTCTTTATATTTTGATCCGGTTTGTTACACAACGGCCTATGCCCTAAAAATAAAGTGGCACAAATAGTAACAAGTCTACTATATATAAAGTGGATGACCCCTTCTCCCGAGTGAAATATGAAGTACATAAACAAATTCCAGATCAACATTCGGTTGTATGTATGTGTATAAATTTTGCCAGGTTGAGTGATATTCTATACTTGTTAATAATAGAAAACACCGTGACAATCTGTCGACAGCCATTTTTATTGAGGTAATGGAAGTAGGGCCATGGGTAGTTTAAATATTTCTAAAGGATAGACTTATTGTACCAGCATCGCCAAAAGTGCAGCCCAAAAATGAATATACCTAGGATATCTTTAATAAATATTGCAATTCAATAAGAAATAATCAGTTCCATTCCATTCAACAATTGTATTGTCTTTGCTTTTACATCGTCATTAAAATTATTAGCAGCAACAATTATAGCTGGCTCACATATGCAGCATCTGTATAATTTATAATTAATAAGTACTGATTATTGATTTCCTCCGTTCTTTGGACTAATATTAATATAAACCTTGTTCATGTACGAGATACGAGAAATGATACGAAAAGATACGAGATTTACTGAATAACTGATAAAACATAATAAGTCATCTTCACCTCTCCCAGATTTAGCTGTAATAAAATCAAATTATTAATTACGATTTTTACATTCATTTATTTATCATGTCGCCATTCCCTTCCCTCGCTTAATCAATGCACACACATCAAAGACAGATATAAAGTATACGCACACCTATGTAACAAACCGCTCATTAACTATATCCCTATGCGAAAACAACTTTCACATTCCCACTAGTCATTCACTACTTATATATATACCGTAATACTGCACTGAATTGAACATATAGTGGAATTATGTATTATGACATAACTTTTAAAAATTTACTCTTTCTGTTTGACTCCCTGAAAGGCGACTTTACGTGCTTGCCGCGTGTGCATCTTCATACAAATTTGTATAGTAAACTAACAAACAAATAAATAATAAAAAGGTACAGAAACTTGAACAAATTCCTGTCTTTTGAGTTGATACCTTTAATAAAAAGGGAAACAAAATGAGTTTGTTTGTATACAAGTATTGTTATGTTATTATTACTTGGATTTGATAAAAGGCTCCCTCACTCACACTTAATAATTCTTGTCGCAATCCATCCATCCCATTGTTTGTAATGCAATGCATCATCAAAATATCAACCCATTATTATTATCACACATATTAACTTGTGGGCGACGGATGTACTGCGGTATATCAACAATAGCAAAATACCATCCGCAATAATAAATTCGTAAGGACAGTTCTGTGAGTGAAGTAGTACATACATGTAAGAAATGAGATGATGAATGAGATGAATCATTCATGAATGGATTATGAATGAGTCCTTGTTTATTTATTTATTATTATTCCATTCTGAGCATGCACGCCCAATAAAGATCGAATTGCATTAATAATAAATATGGAAGAGAGAGAGAGATTGAAAAGCAATACAACCAATTTGGTATCGATATCTCACTTAAAAGTATGTAAGAACATACATAGATGAGAAATGAATATGGACGAATGAAGAAAGAAAGGAGGTACAAATAAACTGCAGCAATGCAGGGTAAACTAATACCGCACGAAAGCAAAATATTTATTTTGCTTCTTAAATTCTTAAA
>JAQFZJ010001083.1:0-12791 GCA_034695645.1 Folsomia fimetaria
TAAGAATTTAAGAATTTAAGAATTAAGCAAAATAGCCTTGTTGCGGTATTAGTTCACCCTGCATTGCTGCAGTTTATATTATTATTCTTATCATCATCAGTGTTCGAAGTTTTACCACTTTGGTTGATTTTTCACAGGTATATACTGGTAAATACCACTGGTAAATACTGGTAAATACCACCAAACAGTGGTAAATATGGCTTTTAACCCGGTAAATACCGGTATTTACAGGTATTTACCGCTGGTATATACCATTTCGAACACTGATCATCATTATATTATGTTATACTCCACTTCAGGGTACATCACCGTTGCCATTGTGCCACGAAAATGAAGGACATTCTGATCACTATATCCTTCAGTGCTTTCATTTGTAACGCCAAAGATCCAAATACTTACGTGACGTGTTTGTCGCCAATTTTGATTGGACCAGGATTATTTTGTTCACAAAGTCAAATAAGAGAACACGTGTTTCAGTTTTTTCTGAATGCGTTGTTTGGAAAAAATTTGGTGAGGTCAAAGTTGAAAAAATGCATGGGCAATCGGTAGCATGAGAGAGAGAGAAAAATGGGTCGGTCACTTTTTCTCGCTGCTCGCCCGCATCACTGCTCATTTTATGCCATTTTTCCTCACTTAATATATTATCTGTTTGTTCAACCATTATAAATAATACCCCTCCCCCACCACACCCATCTTTTAATGTCAATAAGATATGAGAGCAAATTTTTATCATAACAATCACATGTTAACCTGTCCCTTTGATCCGTTCAATTAAATAAATATTTTAGAGATCTCTGAACGCCTCCGCCTCTCATATCTTGCTCTCATATCTTATTCACATTAAAAAATGGGTGTGGTGGGGGAGGGGTATTATTTGGTAGTATAATGTTTGAACAAACAGATAATATCTTAAGTGAGAAAAGATGGCATAAAATGAGCAGTGATGATGACGAGCAGCGAGAAAAAGTGACCGACCCATTTTTCTCTCTCTCACGCTCCCGATTGCCCATGCATTTTTTCAACTTTGACCTCACTAAATTTTTTCCAAACAACGCATTCAGAAACAAACTGAAACACGTGTTCTCTTATTTGACTTTGTGAACAAAATAATCTTGGTCCCATCAAAATTGGCGACAAACACGTCACGTGGTCGCATTGTTAGAATAACTCATTACCAACGATGGCTTACATTTTATTGACCTATATAATCTGTGCAGGTTTTTTTAAAACATCATCTACTTTTTTGTTGACTGTATTAAACTAATTTCGAATAATATATAAACAATGTTTATATGTATGTATGTGATTTTTCAATGTTCCTTTAAACACTATATATGTAGCGATGATGGCTGTGGCTTATCAATAATGTATAAATTGTGAATTATTAGATGTTAATTTAATTAGTTTGTTTTTAATTACTAATATTTACCAATAGTAATGATTTAAGCTTTAGGGAACACCTGTGTGCTTATAACCCATTATCTGCAACTTTCAATTCTGAATTTTCTCCCATAATTTCTGCATGGCTTCAGCAGCACTTGGACGGGTGGAAGGATCCCTACTCAGCATCTCTCTTAACAAGGAAAAGTTCTTGGCGTGAAAAATTTCCGCATGAGCGATATCTGAATAATTTCCCAGTCTTCCTTTTTCCAGTATTCTTGATACCTCCTTAGTTGTATCCCATTTTAGCAGAAGTAATAGATAAATCAATCCCAAAGAAAATACATCTGTTTTGCCGTCATACACATCGCCAATATCCATTTCAGGACTCCGAAAGTTCTTCACTCCAACAATGATCGTCATATCCTCTGACATTTCTCTAGCCGTGGCAAAATCCCCAATCTTGACTTCAACGAAACCATTGATATTACTAATGAAAATATTAGTTGGTTTCAAGTTGCGGTGGATGATTTTCTTTTGATGTAAGTAGTCCAAGCCCTCTAGCAGTTGGAGAATGATAACCTTTTCGACAAACTCTATGTCACGTTTATCAAGGGGGTTATTGTAAATCCATGTATCAAGATTGACTTTGCAGTATTCCACTTGCCGACAAAGTATTGTGTTGAGGTCCATCTCATCAAATTTTATTGTAGTTGGCTTGGAAGATCTTTCTGCAGACATTTCTAAAACTTTGTCCTCCAATAATGCTCGCTTGGGGCCATCAAACCAGGTGTGGTAGTGCATAACAATATTTGGAGAATTTCCTATCTGCTTTATTAGGGTTTCTTGCCGTGCTATTTTTCGGAGTCCAATTTCATTTCTATGGAATTCAAGGTACTGCTTCATAATTATTGTTTTCAAAGCGTATTTTTTCAACGTTGTGTTGTCCCGAACTTTGTAGACGGAGCCAAACCTTCCAGTATCCAAAGACTTAATCATTGACATGTCTCTGCTTTCCAGGACCTTGACGATATAATTGGTTCCAGCATCCCTTGATAGATCATTTCGACTTTCCAATTGTTCTAAGCCCAAGGATTAGATTAATTTTGTTAATAAATCAAGTAGCAGTAAGACGTACCTGCTAGCTCCATAAATCCAATAGAGCATAGTGCTGTCTTAAGTGCTTCTAGACCCGCAGATGCTCCGTTTCGTGAAATCCAATATTCTAGAACGGACTTCCATATTTGGTAAGAAGTTAATTTGTCCACTTCAATATGCTGCGCCAATTGAACTACGAACGATGGGCTAAATTTTAATGCACTTAGAAATTTATCTCTGTCATTCAATAGCTCTGGACATTTAGCAAGAATTTTCGCCACCTTCGAAACTTGAAAATTATCCATTTAATAATATTTTTATTGGACAATCTGGGTGTTATTTATGCAGAATTGCCACGTTGAGTTAGCTGTGAGTGTGGGAGGAATGGATGACTCTTAGCGAGAGTTGGCTTCATTTTACATATAACGTATAAGCTACCGCATGATATCTATGTGGCAAAATATATAGGTATGTATGTAGTTATCAGATACCAGTTTGTACTTTCGTATGTAGATAAGCACAATTCTGCCGGAACGTTGATAGGATGACCGTTATATGCGCACTCGATTGGCTTACTTATGGACACTGTGACACGGTAATTTAACATTTGGGGGATACGCTCATGCTTACACTAATTCATATTGTAGCGTGGAGCTGAATATATAATTGAAAAAGGGTGCACGTGGAAATGCGACGTGGAGGTGAGTTGGAAGGGTGGGGTCATAACTACTGGTCGTAATGTGCAACTTGTTGGCAGAATACTAAGGTTAGGGTGCTCAATCGCGGTGGCTCGCCTCACCTTCATTTTGATCGGCCACTCATTGTACGAATTGTCTTGTGGAAGACAGCTTATAAAATCAATCTGTCACATATTTGATATACAATTTAATACAAATATTTTCTGGAGAACCAAATTTGAGCACAAATTTTGTCTTATCAGGTAAGAGACAATTTTTAAGATCATACAGAGTTGGTGCTGGGTGTCATTAATTTAGTATCGGATCTTTTAAGAATTGTTAATAATAATTTAGTACGGATTTATAATTCTACACAGGCTACTCAAATATGACACAAAGGCGATCTACCTCCATACGTTATTCTGCTCCAACACCCTCAATAACACCACCGACCCGGACTGACCTAGGTGATTTCATCGCGCATGGAACCTTCGGATATGTTTTTAAATATTCAGAAAATTCAATTGAGTATGCAGTTAAAATCATTTTTCCTCGTACTCGAAACATCAATTCCATTGAATTCCAGATGTTCCGACAGGAAGCTGAAATTTCAAATTTTCTCTCAAGGGATGTTGACCACTTCGTGAAAACAATCAACTATGCTACTGGTGATTACGATGAAACTGAAGTAAATTTGCTGCTATCCAGAACACCAGATACGGCATTTAATGCAGAACTCCGACGTAATATTTTAGCGTTATTTATGTCAGACTCTACACCCATTCCAGTAATTTTCATTACAATGGAACTATGCGGTCCAAATTTGCAGGATTGGCTAAATGATAATGATCGTAAGTTTGATTCTAAGCAGAACGACCAAATTAATATCCTATACCATTTGCTCCGTGCAGTTAGTTATCTCCATGGAAAGGACTATTGTCATAGAGACATTAAACCAAGCAATATTTGTTTTTCGAATGGTGGATGGAAAGAATACCGGTTCCCGATAAAATTAGGCGATTTTGGTTTCGCTAAACACAACTTACAGCATTCACTCGGTGTTAGACTTGTTGGTACCGAGATTTACATGGCGCCAGAAGTAGGCAATGGTAATTATGATGGTACTCGTGCAGATATATATTCTTTGGGGTTGGTCCTGTGGGAAGTTCTGCAAGATTTCCAAGAATTGGAAAAAAAGGAAAAGTTCGAAAGACTAAGAAAAGGTGAGGTACACCTTGTTGAAAACCACTCTGTTTTGAGCAACTCACGCGATGTTATTATTCAAATGACTATGGAAGATCCAAATTTACGAATATCAAATATTAAACAAGTTAAATTCGGTAGAAATGCAGAACCCTCAATTGTATCAACCAGTGAGGATTTAGATATGCACCTGACACTCTATGCTAAAAATAATGAAAACATAATTCTAGGAACTGGGTTGTATGAAGGCACATTTGTCCTAAATCACGACAATGTGAGCCTACTTGGAAGCACAACGGGTCTTAATAGGACAGTTATAAAGGGCCAAGTTTTGATAACAGGCAGTTATTGCACGGTATCTGGTATTTCATTTATTGGTGGTTCGGGTATGATGCAAATTGGAGAGAATTGCAAACGAACAACATTGCAGTCGTTAGATTTTCAGGGTGGGGATAACGCACTAATTTGTTTAGGAGATAATAATTCGTTTGAGGATATCAAATTTTCAGGAAGTATTAAACTAGGAGTTTTCATAACCGGGAATCAAAATATATTCAAGAACTTGACAATGGTGGACGTTGAATGCGGTGTACGATTAAATGCATCTGAAAATGAGTTCAGCAGCATTAAGTATACTAAAACGCAATCTAAAGAGCAGGATATGATTGTTATATTTGATTTCAAAAAAGGCAAATATAATACAATTCGGGACTTTAAATGTTACGGCCTTAAAGAAAATGATTTTGGTATAGTTTTCTCCAAGGATTGCATGGGAACTACTATTTGTTCTAGCCAATTTCATAGCATAAAGCTTGGTGGGAAACTTCACAGGATATGCAATAGAATAGGACCGTGGTGTGCAAATGTCAATGGAGATAAAACTTTTAGGTCCACAGCGTCATGCCCTTGTTAACAGCGCTAAAATTCGCAAATTGTCTACTAAAAATGGTTAGATTTAGCAGCTCCTACTGTGCATAATATATCCTGTAGAGCGTCATGTTATATCTGACGAAGTAGTATTAATTGTTAATTTCATAGTGAATAAAAAGACATTTTAAACAGTTTAATAATTGTAATAAAGATTTTATGTAGCTGAAAACAATTAAAATTATATACGAATAATAATATTTTTGTCATGAAAAAATGCGATAAAAAACGATTTAGGAAGATGAATGTGCCGAATGTCTAGCGCAAATAAAACGATTGCCGTTATCACACGTATTATCTATTCCTTATCATTCGTTTGTTTCAATAAGTGTGAGATTGGGATGGAATCACTCAGGCACCCCGGCAGTGTAAACTACGCAGTGTGAACTTTCATTCCATATTCACAAGTAATATCACACCTAAAACGATATTAAATATTTTTTTTCACAATTCAAGATATCCGGAGGACATTTTTCTCTACGCTTGGCCACTAAATTACAGAGGGTGATTTTTCGGCCTCTGATCGATTTAACAGGGCTCATTTATTTGAGGGTGGAAATGAAAAGCAAAGTTTCTCTTCTGTATCTTCTCCCTTGTTGGAAATTTGCTTTTTCAAATCCAGATCGTTTCAAAAATACTTATCACTGTTGAAATCGTTCTCCGCTCTGAAAATCACCATGTTCAATTGACGTATTTAAATGTAAAAACTATTCTCCCTGGGCGGTCACTAACCACTTAATTAACAAATTGAAATGAAGAGCAACAAATAAGCAGCTATATTTGAAATGGATTTCACAACTAATGTAATCCCCAATAAGGTAAGATCCCTAGAATACTGATCTGAAAAATTATATACCTTATTGTCCTTCCTTTAGGGTAATTTCACCGAAGACAACAATATTTTTCGGCCACCTACAACCCAGTTCCTCCCCCCAATAGGAAAATTTGAATCATGCCTAGGTTTCGGTTCGTACAGTATTGTTCTTCAAGCCGTGGACTTGCTCGGATCTCCATCAGCTGTGAAGATACAGTTCCAAAATGTTGCTGATATTCAACAAGTTCATCAAATAAATAGGGAGTGCAGTATTATCAAAAGCCTGGGAAAGCATCTAAACGTTGTTAATGTTTTACAAGCTGGAAAAAAAGTATTCACGAAAGAAGAGTTTCAAAATATAGTTTCAATTGTCCGCGAAATTAAGTTACCCTTCGGAATGTTAAACTCGTTGCAGCAATTGTCATGTCATGATGGTGTGATTGGCTTATGCATACAAATGGAATGTTGTGGTGAAAATTTAAGAAGTTGGTTGAACAATGAGCACGACATTTATGACACAAACGTTCAAACAGTTCAATTGACCATTACACAGAATTTAATATCTGGAGTTAAATATTTGCACGAGAATAGAATACTCCATCGAGATTTAAAACCTGCCAATATAATGTTTTCATCACGTGGATATCAATTACCTGTAAAAATTGGAGATTTCGGGTTATCCCGTATTTTATCCTTTGAAAAAGACAAACTAACCAGTGTCGTCGGAACATATCAATACATGGCACCTGAAGTTAGGTCAGGGTCGGAATACGGATTCAAGGCAGATTTGTATTCCTTGGGACTCATTATTTGGGAAGTTGTACAATTTGTAAAACGAGACTTTATGGAAAGACTGGTTTACGACGATGATCAAAGTTTAGTTATGGTGCATCCTGGTCAATCTGGCGTCTCTAAAATAGTAATTGAGCTTAGCAAAAGGAAAGTGCAGGAAAGGGGTGATTTAATACTTGCTGAACTTCTTTTACCAAAGCACACTTTACTATACGGAAAAAAATTAGTGAGAACAAGTTTTGATTTACATTATTATTTGAACGAGAGCAGTAGTGGCTGTGAACTGGTGTTGGAGAGTGGTACGTATTTCGGTTCGTTTGTGCTCAAGACTGATTTTACTAAGATAAGTGGAGTACGCAGCGAAACAATTTTACAAAGTGATGAAGATCATTGTTTAAGAATCGAGTCCAGGAGTTGCATGATTTCAAATATTTGTCTGGTTTCAAAAAGTGGGAATTATGGAGTGGAGTTAACAGGAAGCTGGAATATTCTTCAGAATATTCAATTTTCCAGTGCCAGCGGTGTCAATATAACTGGTAACAATAACAAATTGAGAATGCTAAAAGTTATGAGCGCAGATTCTTTAAATTTCGTCGCGAAAAATGGGGTGTCAAGCGTGGAATTGGGTGCTAGGAGCGGGTTTGTGATCAAATTGAGCCAGAAATCTAACCACAACGAGCTTACGAACATTATGGGACCGCCTCATATGCATGTCGAAAATCTAGGACGCTGTAATTTTATACATTTTCATGACGTTACAGATGAATCAAGCGGTGGAGCAAGCCAGATGGAACTTAGTTCTGTTTTTTCAATTCAAAAATTCCCTACTTGCAACGTTGTACAAAAGTTACCTATCCAAATGGAGCAAGAACCGCATTCCAAGAATTACGAAGTTCTTCTGAAGACATTACAAAGACAAAAAGGAGAAAGGATGGACACGATTTGTCGAACCGAAAGAAAATTTGATGCTTTACTTGGTTACGGTGCGTTTGGATTCGTCCTAAGATTGAATGACCCACCTCAAGCTCCAACCGCTGTAAAATTGATGAATAAAACTGGAGTAAATGTGTTCTCTGCAGAGATGTATCCTGAGATAGTTGAGGGCCAAGAAAAACGCATATTTCGGGAGATTAGTGTTCAAGATAAGCTTAAAAAAAATGAAAACATCGTGGAACTAATTAATGTCGTAACGGTAATATTCACTGAAGCCGAACTAGAAAACATCAAGTGTTTAATTCCATTCTACTACAAATTACCCTTTGACGTTTTCGCGAGTAACGAAGTAATCTGTATGCAGATGGAACTTTGTGGTGAAACTTTAAAAAGTTGGCTGGCAAAAGGTCATACTATAAAAGACGCCAAAGTCCAGATTAAACAATTACACATTATACGAAACATTACCGCGGGCGTTAAATACCTTCACGAAAACAACATTATACATCGCGATCTCAAACCGGATAACATAATGTTCTCAAAAGAAAATTTTACACTACCAGTTAAAATTGGTGACTTTGGTCTTTGTCGCGAAGTGATGCACTCAAAAACGGGACAATTAACTAGTGGAATTGGTTCAAGAAATTACATGTCTCCCGAAATTCGAATGGGACTTGAGTACGATTTAACCTCGGACATTTTCTCCTTGGGATTAATAATTTGGGAGGTTGTGCAATTTGTCGAACCCAAATATTTTGAAAGAATGGTTTATGACGAAATGTTTGACATGGTGGAGTGTCACCCATTAATGAATGGAATACGCGAATTGATTACGAAAATGACGAAAAGAAAGGTAGAAGAAAGATACAAAAATCTTGACGAAGTTACAAAACTTATGGATATTTGGAGTGGCAGAGTGTTTCAGGGCTATGTGCATATCCATGCAAACAACAGTGAAGAACTAACCTGCTGTTTAAGTAAAATAGCATTTGGGTGCACAATTATTTTAGGTGAAGGGGTTTTCGAAGGGTCATTTGTTGTTGAGCAGGATAACTTGCTCATTATTGGCCAAATGGGACAAACCATAGTTCGGTGCAACAATGGCACTGTCTTCCACCTTAAAAGTAGTGATTGTCGAGTCAGAAATATCAAATTTATATCCGACCATCCCGGAGTTGAAGTTCTAATAAGCGGAAATTTTAACAATTTTGCCTACAACAATTTTGTCGCCAATGTCTCCCTGAAAGTTTCTGGCGAACATAATATTGTTGAGAACTTGCTAGTGTCAAATACGGTCGTTGGGATTTTAATTACTGGAAATCAGAATAAGATTCAAGTAGTCCAACTAACTAATATTTCGGGCTCTGGAATTGAAGTTCATTCAAATCAAAATAAACTGCTCAAAATTTCTGCAAATAATGTGTCCATAGCAGTTTGCATTTGTGGCTCCAATAATCAAGTCATGGAAACCACTTGCGTTAAAGATTCCAAGGAAATTAGGCATATTGGCGTTTGGCTGTGTTCCGGCAAGTCAAGTATAGTTGATAGATTGACCTGTACTGGATACTCTTCAAGAAATAGGGACTATGGCTTGAAAATTGACTCAACAAAATCAGTAGTGTCGAATGGGATGTGTGGGCCTGTCAAGGTTTTAGGTGGACACGCGAAACTAACATATCTAGATTGTGGAGAACGTATTGAAATAGTTGGATATGGAACTAGGATAAGGCATTCTAGAGGGGACAGATTGATAGCCGCTGGGGGAACTTCTGTTAAAGGTTGTACTTTCAAAACCATGTCGGGTACTCGGATGACGCAGGTAATTCAGTAATACATGTGTATCAGTATACCGGATCTACCACCAGGATAGATTTGAGTACGCTATAAAGATTTGAATAACAGATTCGATACTTTAATATATTACAGAGTGACGGAGGTCCAAGTAGTAATAAAGAGTAAGGCAATGACAAACCGGACAATTATTGTCGAAATATATTACAAACACTTAATAATCTTAATAACTGTCCTAGGTAAAATGCCAGAAGAAACTAATTTTTTCCATACACAAAAACAATGTTCTGCGTGGAGAATAAACTAATGCACATCTAATTTCATGTAAGTATAAACACAATACGGTTAACCGCTATGAATTTGTGGACAATTGCAAAATAACTTACTTGTAAGGCATACATATTCTCTTGTTCAAAACGATGTACTTGTGAAATTAAAATTTGGAAGATAAAAAATCACTGACAATATTGCAGTAAGCAAAATTACAATATGTAAAATAATTGGACCACTTCGTTCTATTGATAACTCCACAACTGGATAACTCCACAACATGATAAATTATCACCGAAAGGACAAATTTAAACATGCCAGACCCATATTCTTGTGGGAATGCTCTCCATCGAGTGGACACCGCTCCTCATTCTAGAGCTAGAGACAGGAATATATTAATATGTACATAAACCTATTTTGTTCGAAGCATTGTAACTTACTGGACAGTAAAGCTCTTAATATCTGCTTACTTACGGGCTACTTACTTAAGGCGCATGTATACTTTACTTATTTAATACCGCAAGGTATTACATGCGATCAGTTAGTTAGTCTGTCCGTCTGCGGGCACTATAACTTAAGAACGGTTTCGAATTTCGACATGCGGTTTTTTCCATAAGCATTCTAGGGTGTAAGGGAACATCCTCCCAAATTTTGAAAATTTGTTTCAAAATTTTGAAAATTTTTCAAAATTTTTCAAAATTTTTCAAAATTTTCAAAAAAATTTTGGTGCAACATGAAACACACCTGGTGTAACATGAGACACACTTGGGGCAACATGAGACACACCTGGGGTAACATGAGACACACCTGGGGTAACATGAGACACACCTGGGGCAACATGAGACAGACCTGGGGCAACATGAGACGCACCTGGGGCAATATGAGACACATCTCAAAATTCAGAATTTAAGCATTTAAGAATTTAAGAATTTAAGAATTCAAGAATTCAAGAATTTAAGAATTTAAAGAAGCAAAATATTTAGCTTATTAGTTCACCCTGCATTGCTGCAGTTTATTTATTACTCTAGGAAACCCTAAAGGAATTGAATAAGTACGGATATATGCTTTACTTATTCGTTCTAAACGCGTTACCTAGGCATTCTTATTCCTTGTTGATTACTTTTCCCTGCACGGATTTATACTCCAAAAATACTTCTGATTACTTGCCTATTCCTTGCTTATCAAAGTTGACCACAGGTCTACTTTTCCATACGAACTCCATCAGAAAAGTCAGTTTTTCTTGCATAAAACACATAATTATGGGTCCGAAACGTCCAAAACTCTTTAGCACAAGAGTGTAAGGCAGTTTGCGATGGATTAAGGAACCAGTACGTCAAATTCCTGCCCAAACTAAAACTCGTCAGTGGTACTGGAGCAAAGTCACGCCCATATTTCAGGAACGAGAATGCTATGCGTTTTATGAAGGATATCGTCGACCCAGATGAAAAGTAATTATTCCGAATACATATATTTGGTGAGAATTTCAAGTGCTATGGATTTGTTTCTAGCACTCTTTCCAACTTGGATGAACCAAACGGTCACACATCTGCTAGCACGACTGAGGAAGATCTCGAAACTGCGCCAGAAAATGAATTGGAGGTTGAGAATCTGGAAAGTACCACTGAAGGTGCTGAGCCTCGGGCGCCTCTGGCTCAAGTAGTGCCTCCTTCATCCATCACAAACCCGAATGGATCAACTTCCACTAATTTTAGGGTAAAATAAATTAGCACTTTGCAAACTCCTTTCAAATGCTGAGGAATTTCCATCTCTTTCAGAAACGGAAAATGGATCAGTTTGATCCAGAACTATTAGGATTGCTAAAAAATAATGATGGGGATGATGAGTTTCAGTCATTTGCAAAAAGTTTGGTGCCGAAATTTAGGATTGTATCTCAAACTGATCGCAGAGCGTATATCCAATTACAGCGAAAAATCTATGAAGCTGTTTTCGATGCTGAGCTGGATATATTAATTTAAGAAATATCCTCATACAATTAATCAAAATTTAATGTTTTTTGTTAACGTTTCAGTTTACCACGAACTTTGTTTAAACATTGTACTAAAAATGTACTAACCATATATATTTACATGAATAAATTCCAACTTAACTAACTTATTCTTGACAACTGCCACTCAACTTGCCCTTCTCCAGAAAAATTTCGAATTTCACTAGCATCAGATCCGTAATTATTGGATCCTTGTTGTCTCAGCCCAACCAATCCAGTATCATTGACAGTTTCGGATCTCCAACTTCCTAGAATGAGTGTCCCATCTTGATATCTGTCCACGGTTATGTTGTTCATATCTTGTTTTGTCTGAAGGAAGTTGTGCAAAATTACTGTGGCATGAACAATCAATTTTGTCAAGTCGAGTTCTGCTATGATGGGCGTCTGAAAAATTCTCCACCGATTTGACAAAATTCCGAAGCTATTTTCAACTACATTTCTAGCCCTTGACAGCCGATAATTAAAGATTCTTCTTTTTTGTTCCAAGAACTTTCCAGGAAATGGTTTTAGTATGTATGTTTTGAGTGGAAATGCATCATCGGCCACCAAGAAATGGGGAATTCGGTCATTGTTTGGACCAACATTTTTCGGTGGGGGCACAAATTGCGTCCAATTTTCTAGACGTTTGCCAATTTCGGATCTTGATAAGACGCCCCCATCGCTTTGAGAGCCTGACGATCCAATGTCGACGAGGGTAAACTTGTACGTCTGGTCAACCACGGCCATAAGTACAATAGAAAAGTATCCCTTGTAATTGGGAGCCATTGAAATTTGGAGCTTGGATTCTGCAGTGTTTGCCGTCCACTGCGCCAAAACAATTGGGTAAGTTCCATCGCGTCCTAAATCCATTTTCACACGCTTCCCACATTTCTTGCGTAGGTTTAAGAAGATATTTGGGGCC
>JAQFZJ010001084.1:0-12787 GCA_034695645.1 Folsomia fimetaria
CCTATCCTTCCTATACAAAACAGTCTGCTAGAGCCATCGTGCTAATAAGCTTGAGACTTTAAACCCCTATTTTTATTATATGGTTTATTTAAGAAAACATTATCCATCAATTAATTTCTATTTGGGGAAGGATCCCATTTTTACGAAAGCGTACGCAGTATTTTTCGCATCATCGAGGTATTCCCGGGTACCAAAAGCATTTACTAGTTTGCTTGAATCAGGTATTTATAATAAAGTGAGGAGCTGGTTTAGCATCGTTGCCACGGCGGGAAAGGAGAAAGTGGTAAACCAGACTGTTCACGCCTCATTACGCAGCCTTGACGGAAATATGCAGACAGTGTTCATTATTTTTATGGTTATGCATTGTTTTGCAATAACGGCCTTAATTACCGAAGCTGTGTATGCTAGCAGAGCGAGTTGCAGAAGGAACTTGTGTTTGCTATTTAATTATTTGTTTATCAAAAAGAAAAAAATTACACTAAGAAAGAAGGCATCACAAATAATACAAATAGTAAGTTTGTAATTAGTAATTAAGTAGTTGTAATATTTGTAGTTATTGCGCACCGGCACCTTAGTAACGTAACTTTAAGTGATGTCGGAGCCTCATATTTTAAACCTTTTGGACAATTCGCTAAACTTCAAACTGTTATGTGGAGAATAAAGTTATATTTCTATTCTGCATGAGACATGCATAGGATCTCCTAACATACGTCTTGGAAAATATACATGGCAAATAGTACCATGATCAGTTTTGAATTTTCTGTGAACATTATACCGAGACTTTGTAAAATTCTTAGCTAACTTGCGCATCCCAACAGTAGTGGGTAATGAGCCACTGGCGACGCCTTAAGGATGGACGGTTTGATGTGCTTGTGGAGTCATGGGGGAATGATGGGTGCGGCCAGCGTCCATTTTGTTTATCCCCCATATAAATAAACAGAGCCGGAGTAACAAAATTTTGAACCTGGAGAGTTCACCCACAGATTTTGTACAGTTTTAAGGTTTAGTATTGAAATAAAAGTAGTTTTACCTGATGAAAGAGATAGTCTGTCCGGAAAGCTTGAATTTTGTTAATAAAGTGTATACAATAATGGACAGGAGCACGCATTTATATATATATGTATGATTAATTAAGTATGCATAAAGGTAGCACATTGTTAAGATTGACTTGAGTAATATGGGATGTATGCATCCTAATATTCTTTAGGATCATATTTGTATTGACAGATTCAATTTATAAGAAAGTTGATCACACATTTGTCCCTTTATGTCCAAAACGAGAGGATTTTAATAAACTTAAACTCACAAAAAGTTGTCCTGCGTGTCGGTTAGAATTTGCAAAGATAAGACTTTTCATAACCACCTAATTGAAGATTTTCCAATTCAAATTATTTGTTGTCAAATTGTCTGTAACCTACAAATACGACAATAGGCGGTCATTTTCATTGGTCATATAACTCGGCTGTTTGACGCACACATGATTCTGAACTCACTTAAACCTGAGTTTCTGAAGAATGTGAGGGTCACTTGTGCCTATTGAAATTTAATTTCATCATATACTTTGAATCGCAAGTGCAAATTCATAGTCGCAGCCATGTTTATGGAGGCAAATTTAGAATATCTTGTTCTCCAGTTGCGAAAAGGGGCTACTTTGAAGACCAAATTTCCAATTTCAACGTTCTAACCTTCCTTACTCGTACTATCATGGCCCTGGAATTAATTCTGAAGTTCAGCTTCCCGTTCGCGAGAATTTTTTTAACGTGTTGACGCAGGAATCATTATCTAAGGAGAAATATGCTGAGGCACAAAATATCCGGAAAGAATTTGATTCTTTTATAATTATCATCGTAATCTGAATTCTTTTATGAGACGCATCAATTTATTTTAACAAAACCTGCCATGATTATTTTGGTTTATTTTCCTTACATGTGACGCGCTTAGTCAGTGATGGGTCAGTGATGGAAGCCAAATTCGAAAACATTGATTCCTATGAGACATGGAAATCTATTAATAATAGGATTCGAGGAGCGGGTTCTGTTTCATGCACTAGAATTGCCACTTTCAAAACCGAAAGAATTGCTTATGAACCCTGAACCCTGAAGTCCAGAACCAAATTACTATTTTTAGTTTGCACATCTCTTTAGCCATCCAGACTAACAAAACCTGTACATCATAGTAAATTTCGTTTTTTATGCCCCGAAGAGCTCTCAAAATTGCAAATTATGGAAATCCCAGATAATACTGGAATATCTTACATTACACAAGTAGATATTGCCTACGAATAAGACGAATTAGTCGATAATGAACAGAGAAAATTACATGTCCCTTGCTATTTGTAAGAGATTGCTGGACATACGGGACCATGTATAAATTACCTCGTCCAATCTAATGGTATGCATCTTGTATATATACTCCGGATATTCTGATAAAGTTTTAGCTAACCAACCTAATAATACAAATGAAGGATAGCGTTATTTTATTTTTGCATCATCATCCATGCAAATTTCATCTTTGTATCATGTTACCGTAAGTTTAGAGCCCTTATAATTTTCTTCTGTACCTTCCCCCATTTTGAAACCAAACAATCCTTTTGTTAAATTTACATCTTTTCCAGACTCACAGTAGCGGTCATACAACCTGGTGTAAGGAAAGACGTGATGAGTGAATGTATGAAGGGATGAGTGAATGAATAGATTACACCATGAGTCGCAACACAAGACTGAAGTGTTTATTATAAGGGGGTTGGGTATATAATGCCCGACACTCCCCTAGAATGGAGAAAAAATATTGTTTTACCATATTTTACAACAATTGTGCATGTGCATGTTATTACATACAATATTAAGTACACACTTTTAGTTTATGCAATAAACATTACTATTAGTGACACTTTTCATCAACTTATTCATCCTCCCAATTCTCTTGTTGGATATGATTATCGGGAGCAGGCGCATTATTGCGGTCAGGATAATCTTCTGTATTATTATTGATGATCCCCATTTGCCATTCCTGAATGGCAGCTGTAGGCTCATTTGCATGTTGGTCATTAAGGTGAAGCAAAAAGGGTTTCACACTTATTCCAATCGCGGTTATCTTCATGTCTCATAATGAGCATTGGAGGTATCTTACATACCAGCACTAGTGATCATATGCAGGCCCAGGTGCATGTTGCTGCATGTCGCAGATGTCGCAGTGTTTCCCCATTCTTCGGAATATATGTTGTTGTTCCGGAGTCAGTTCAGTGTTGATGGACGCGTGATAATAGTCGTCAGAACGGGTGTCGTATATATATCCGACAGAAGACATCCTTGCTGTTTATATTATATTATAATTGCATTATAAATAACTTGATAGGTGACTTATTTGCAATTTATAAGTAAATATATAATAATTACATTATTTAAAGGAAGTAACCTTAATGTAAATTGGTTTACTTTGTCTTGGGGCTCCGATACTAATAGTGATAAAGATGAACAGGTCAAAATCACTGTTATACACTTTTCAAAGAGAAAACACTTTTCCTTGTGAAATAAAGAATGTCAACCGTCAGTAAGAATAACAAGCTTTTCTAAACCAAAGTTATATACTTTTATGTTTGCTTTTATCTATATTTGCATAAGATGATATTTAGACTGACCCTGGTTCACGCTTAAAGTATTACATACTACAATTCACAGTGTAAAAGCATGTACTCATAATCATGGTGCATGACCTTGATAAGTGTTTTGCCGTTGTGGTATCCATGAAACTATATGCACTATGTGCATTGAAATGTGTTATAACTGCTAATCTATATATTGATTATTTTTCTGACTTAACCCACAAAATTGAAACTGCGCTCAGTTGCGTTCATTTTGGGTGTATTTTACACAATTCTTAACTTTAAAAAGTGCGAATATAATTCAAATTTATACATTTATTTATACATTTATACATCAAAGAATTATTTAAGGGCTTGCATCCCCCACAGCCGTATAGTTAGCATCTAGTTCAGATCCGACATAATATTTAGTGCTATTATAAGGTACTAGAATTTCATTAACTTTTAGCTGCGTATGAATAGTTGTGATCTCTAAAAAGCAGTTAAGTGAAAGTAAGTTGGTTGGTTGGTGTTGTTCAATGAGTAATCATCCTACTTACTTGTGTGTGTTATTAAGCTGCACAGTGCGATAGGGTGCTTAGAGCACCGTACCATATAGTTAACATTGCATTACATGCGATATAATGGACGCAGTATTTCCGTGTCTTTGCTGGAAACAATTATCTCTCTACTTAACCTCACTGATACAAATGTTCCCCCAGTCATTAGTGAGTTACAGAACTTAATAGCCCTTAATAATAATAGCAAAGGCCCTCGACAATGTGTTTCTAAGGACTCATTCTCGAAAGGTGCGGGGGTCAATTGTGTTCCTTGTAGATTAGACTTCAAGAATAAGAGGAAACTGCAGAAGCAGCATTTCTCACAACAACATAAAAAATTGGTGATAAACATAGACTACATTGTGGTATATGTAACAAATTCTTTAAAACAGCAAGAATTTTAAATCGTCATAAATGTGAAAGTTACAGTGATAGCACGTACCCTGAGCAAAGGGTTGTTATAAATTGTGCTCCTTCTTTGGGTCTACTCCCCCTTGCTGTTGAAGCAGAACTTGCAGCCCTGGTAAAGGATAACCTTTCGTCCTTATAAGTAAGTATCTTATTTATCATGCTTATTTATCATAATGATGAGTGCATTAATTGCTTAAATTGCATATTTGCAATGACGCACTTATGCTTAGGCTGTACAATATGCGGTGGACTTTGATTTTGCTGATTTTACTTTTACTGATTTTAATTCTACTGACTTGCAAATAAGTCAATCATTCATTATTCACTATCTGTTACTATTAAAGTGTGTATAAACCTTTGTTCACTTGTTATACAACACATAAATACGGTTGCTTTTGCTTGAGTTCTATATCATTTGCTGCCTACCTTTCTTCGCTACAGCTACTGACGAACCACCCACTCTACTACTACTATGAATACTACTTTGCTCGTCGTTATTCTGGTCTGCATCTGCAGGTAATGCATATTTATATGTTCTGACCTAACATTTACTCACTTCTTCTTATTATTTTACTAGCCATCTTGCCTCTTCGCTCCAAGAGGAGGAGGGGGACTTGGACGGACCTCGGCCCTTCCTGTCATTCGGTCTACACGACTTCATACGGTGCTGCAAGTGCATCGAGCGAAGTGAGTTTTAATTATTTTATTAAGCATGCATATGGATGATCAATATTATAAGCTTGTTATGATTATAGGTCAATCCTTCGTCGTCTGGGACGTAGAGGAGCAGAACTTTCCTCGGTTCAGCTGTGTCCACGAAGAGACACTGTTTGATGTAAGTATCCTCTCTTTTTTAATCCTATTCTTTTGATAAGCTAACTAATTCTTATGCTTTATATTCAAGTTCGGTGCAGGGTGGCTCAGGCCGTCATCCACAGATCTGGACAGTGCCTCAAATTTGTCCCAAAAGGGAAGAAATCTATTCTCGCCCTCATGCTAGGTGACTTTCACTCCGCATGGCTGGAGCTTTTGATTTGCCCATCCGGGGCAGGTCACGAATAATGTGACATTTTAATGAGTGCAGTGCTAGCGATTTTAAATTACTTAGAAATTTAGGTGCATTAGCACACTTATGCCTATAGCTATTGCACTGTAGTAGTTAGTTGTAGTTATGAATATATTGCAGACACAAAAATTGGTGCTCTCTCATTATGTAATGCAACTTGTATTCTAACTATTGTATTAATAAATCATGTGGGCTCCTATTTATGTGGGTTGACTTGCACTTATCATTATTCAGCACTCTGCATTTGCGTGCATCTTAATAGCTATTATTGCACGCACCTTATTGCGTCTTATTACATCTTATTGCATATTATTACACTTCTTATGTTGTAACTATTATTATGTGCTTGCTATCATAATTATTATTATATTCTTGTTATTATAATTACCACCCAGAAAGAAGAGTAAAAGCCTCCTCTTCTTCTGGCGGCTGGATGTTGACATTGTTGACGTTGGTCTATCGACAGGTGTAATTTGACCTCCTATGAAATTATGATCATTTCAACTCTAAACATAGTACACAATGGTTGGGATATCATGATTTTTGTACTCACGTCCTGCACTACTATCGATTAAAGGACTTGTCCAAGGTTGAGCATAACTTCCTGTATTACGTGAAGATTGATTAGAGCAAGTAATACCAGATGGTCTGGAAAGTGGTGATCCAGCTATGCCCGATGTGGTTGGTAATGCCACCCTTCCTCTGCCCATGAAAGCAGTTGGGAAAGTTTGAGTGGAAGGTCGACGGATCGGTGCAGCGTCTGACGGAAAGGCATAAATATACAAATGAGTGTATTGTGAATTAAATAAAAATAACTCTATCCAATACAAACATTCAAAAAATAAGTTATTGGCATATATAATATTTATTCATCATGAAGGACAGAATTATTTTAATTTGGTGGAAAATAAAAAAAAGGAAAACAAACCTTGCTTCGCAGTTGATTGTGTTGTCACCACGTCGTCGTCAAAAACATCTTGTCCGAGCATATGTCGAAGATGGTGGCGCAGGTTTGCTTCAGAATCATCATCCCTAGGTCGTGGCGAATGAACAACAGGATGGAATGGATCATCAGAATCAGGTTTTTCAGCCATAATTTACCTGCAGGAAAAGTCAAATTTTTAATTTTGCACAGTAATTTATATTTTATATTTCAATATTACGAACATGCTTAGCGTTATTTTATGTGTTTTTTTTAAACTTACCTCCCGGGATTATATCGAATGATAAACTTACAAGCACTTATTTTCACAATCTTTTTGTTTTCAATCAATGTTATGTTAATTTATGTTTTGTAATCAATTTGGACAAAGATCCGAAGACCGGCCGCATATTATTAGTCGTGTATTCGATATAAACAAGGAAGCATTATTTCATGAAATAACAGAAGGTGGTACATTTGGCCGAGTTGCGGCGTATCTGTATATTATTGAATTTCAAAAGCGTGGATTACCCTATATGCATTTATTAGTTTTCCTTCACGGCGAGGATAAGATACTCGGGCCGGAGAAAATAGATGAAAGTGTATGTGCTGAAATACGACTATGACTCCGGAAAATGTTAACGGGTATCCAATGTACAGAAGACAAGATAACGGTCGGTTGTAGTATGTTAGTTGGTGGAATACGTGGTAGAATTGTTGACTGGGTAGTGCCTTATAATCCATACCTTGCAAAAAAATACGAAGCACATATAAATTTTGAAGTTTGCAGTTCAGTCATAGCAATAAAATACTTAATACTTATTTAAATATGTGTATAAAGGTACTGGGCAAATATGGAGTTCCGTAAGCAGTACTGGAAGATTACAGTGGGATGAAATATTGCCGTGAAGTTGGCTAAGCGAAGAGGTCCAGCTAATAGCCGAAAATAGCCGAATTTTAAAATACGATGGCCAGGCCCTTCAATCAACCCGATGCGCCTAAACAAGATGCCAGGGGGTGTGGTCCACTGAGCCACACCCCCCACATTGGGGCAAACTGAGAATTACGTCACAACCAGCTTAAAAACACTTGGAATGCACCACACTGTCAAAAACAAACCGTTGTCACTTCAATATCTGTATATTTGGATGCGCGATGCATATCAGCGCCGGAGGGAATCTGGCGAATTTTTGAAAAAGAAATGCATGAAAAATCACGTAGTGTAACAAGATTACCTGCGCATTAATCTTTTAAGTAAATTGCCAACCGGTATATTTCATTGCTTCTCAGGAAAGGTCGGCAATTGAAAGAGAAAGGTCTAAAAAAACAATGTTAACAGCTTGGTTTTAATCAAATCTCACAGACGCATCTGCAAACAAATATTTATATCGGATCCGAAGTCTCAGAATCGCATGGGATAACTCCGACACGGTGTAGCTTGTCACCAAATGTTATTACAAAAGTTATGTGTCTTAAGAGTGGCTAAAGGCTAAGATTTTTTATTAAGTCTATAAAACACATTTGCGTTTGTCCCGGTGTTTATTTTCAACAATAAAATATAGTTACATATTAAACTGTTAATTTTGAATTTCTGATCCGATCCGATCCGGAATCCGGCGGATCGGGTCGGACCGGATCGGATTGTTTGTTGGATCCGAGTACCACAATCCGATCCGAAGATTTCGGATCGGATTCGAATCCGATCCGATCCGTCGCATTGCGAGCCCTAAGCGTTACGAAAGAGTTTATCATTTCAGTGTCTAGTAATACACAAGCGGCATTGTATTTACAGTTGAATTAACAAAGGATGCTTATCTTACAGCGGCTTCAAAGATACCAATTATTTTGGGAGTAACCATTCCTAGTGTGATTTTCATTTTGACTTTAATTGTTGTATTGGGTTTGTTTTGGAGACGTATTCAAAGACAAAAGGTGATGGAATTTAAAACTAACTTTGTTATGTAATTTTGAAATAATTAACAACATTTAAATAATTAACAACAGGCAATGTTAAGGAATCTTACAGAAGGAGAGGTTGAGTAGTTCATCCACGGTAATCCAGATGCTATTCATGGGAATGAAGATACCAACAAGCAAGGCCATCTATTAGCATACAATAGAAATTACGAGTTTCCAAAAGAGCTTCTCGAAATCCGTGAGTACATTGTTCAAATACTTTAAGGATAACTTTTCCATTTCAGTTTTATCCTCTTGTTTCAGAAATGGGAGATAAACTTGGTTCTGGTGCGTATGGTTTAGTGGTAAAGGGTTTGGCCAGAGGTCTATTTCCAGGCGAGGAGGAATCCGTAGTTGCAATTAAGACTTTGCAACCAAATGCAGATATTACAAACTTTAAAGCTTTACTTATAGAGCACAAAATCATGAGCTTTATTGGAACTAATCCATACATTGTAAATCTCTTGGGGGCTTGCACTACAGACATTCGTGAATGTAATAATGACTCCCTCTCTGGATTATATACTTCAACTTTTCTTGAATTTGGAAATCAACCCAATATTTGTCTTATTCAGGTGAGGTGTTCATTATCGTGGAATTTTGCAAGAATGGAAGTCTGGAAAAATTTCTTAGGACGCACAGGACCGATTTCTCTAGCATTCAATAAAGCGGACGCAATGAGGAACGTCAAAGGTAAATTATAAAACTTGAGAAGTTTTAACCAAATTTGTATTCAATATGTATGTTTAAAGAATCACAGTCTTTTACGACAATCAACCTGGTCCAAAACCAATCATACTTGGTATGGAAATGCTTTTGAAGTTTTCACGCGAAATTGCATGTGGAATGGAATATTTGGCTAGCAGAAAAGTACTTTTCTTCTCTTTGTTCGTGTTTGATAATTTTGTATTTAATTGTTAAATATCTAATTATTATTAAGATCATTCATGGTGACCTCGCCGCAAGGAACGTATTGCTTACGGATGCACTCTTTTGTAAAATTGGAGATTTCGGGTTATCACGTCAACTTTATGAATATTCAAACTACGTTAAAAAGCAACAGGTAAGTTAATTCCTACTTCCCTTGAAATGGCTCGCTATTGAGAGTTTATGCGACATGTCCTTTTCTCATCAATCGGGCCTACGGAATCACACTTTTTGAGATATTTAGTTTGGGAGAAATTCCATATCCTGGGATCAATTGGACACATGATTTTGTAACAAAATTGCGACAAGGACATCGAACAACGAAACCAGCATTTGCTGATGATAGCACGTATGCAATGACAATAACAATTAGAAACGCCTCCAAATTTTTTAACAATTTGCGATGTAACAGATACAACTTGATGACTGAGTGCTGGAGAAATTTCCCGGATGAACGGCCTTCGTTCTTTCAACTAAAACTATGCTTCGAAAACTTCCTTCAACTCAGATACCAGCCAATCGAGGCATTGTTTCTTTATGATTCCAAAATTCTCTATTCATATTGTAAATCTTATTTAGAAACCTCCACAACCGCAGATCCGCCAAAATTGCAGTATTCGAATTCCTAATTGAAAGTTCGAAATTCAACGATTTATTGGGAATTACGTATATACTATAATTAAAAAAGTTTATCGATGTCAATATGACCAAATTATCTGTTTTTAATTTCATTCCAAAAACTGGTTTACAAATATAGCGCAATTGAGCTAAAAATGTGAAGCATGTGTGTCAACTATTAGTGCGAATAATGAATTGGAGAATACTTGATTTACGATAATGCGAATTTACGAATTACGAAATAGTTACCCTACATTAGCTAGCACCTTTGTTCACAGATTACTCATTAAAACTGGGTAATAACTTTGTAAACAAGAGAAATATAAAAAAGGGATCAACAAAGTTAAACCATAAAATATTGAAATAAGATGAAAGTTTGTCCCTTAAACATTTTCTGATAGCCACCAAACCCTGCAAAGTAAAGTATATTGCCTTCTTTCCCTATATCATTAACCCTTGATTTTTGTTGCTTTTCCCCATCATAACAAAATATGGAAATTTGTAGGACATCTTAACAGGTATTTTAGAGGTATCATACCAGTCCTACGTATACCTCTACATTCTTGAAAAGTAGTCCAGCTTCCGGCCCATTTTTCGACAGTATTTCATAACAGTTATTCATAAATTGATTAATTAAAATTTCAGAATCATTCATTAAATCATTAAAATAGTGACCGCAGTAGTTTTATGCTTTGAATGCATAGGTATTAATTAGAATGGTCATCATAACAAGAAATTTAAAAATACATAAATTAATGCAATTCTTTTATAGCTTGGATATATTCGTAGTTAGGATTCTTTACTCACTCGAAATTTTCCAATCCATATTAGTTACTTTACAGAGTTAATGCATACTTTTAGCTATTCTTTGCCATATGAATATACTTGTGTACGTGTTACCCTTGCCCTTAGCCACACTGGTACACTGTGGGCATTTATTGAATAAAAAAAATTCACTTCCACGGAAGTCCCTTAAAAGTTACTTTTTAAAGAACTGAAATAGAAAAGGTTCAAATATTACTATTTTAGTATTCTCACAGGCATCAGAAGAAACTAACACATTCCCTTTTCGTTCACCTTCTTTTAGTTTAGAAAATTCCATATTTTCATTTACTGGTTAACGTCGCGTCTATCTAAAAATGTTGAAGATAACTTTGTTTGCATTGGTTTATGCAATTACTTTTGCCACGGTCGTAAGTGACAGTGTAAGAACGTCATCACTCATAATTTATATAACCAAATATTTTATATATAAAGTGTAATTGCTGAATAGTTTTTGTTATTTATTTAGCATAATTATCCCTGCACCGACATTTTGATCGAGTCACGCTCGCTCGAAGAATTATATCAGGCAGCCTTAGTTGAAGGGGGCAAGTTGATCGTTTACGCTGGGGGTGATTCTCCCGCCCAACAGGCAGGAACTAAAGCCGCGTTCGAAACAGAATTTCCCGGAATTAAGGTAGAAATGATCGTCGACCTTAGCAAGATCCATGATGCCCGCTTAGATAACCAACTTGCAACAGATACTCTCGTTCCGGATATCATTCAATTACAAACCGTGCAAGATTTTGACCGATGGAAAGAAGAGAGGAGCGTTCTGCTACAATACAAACCGGCGGGATGGGACGCCATCTATCCGCAATTTAAGGATTCCGCCGGATTCTTCACTGCGCTCTATGTTCGCGTCTTTTCCAATAATATTAACCGCGACCTTCTCGGGGACGACCCAACGAAATGGCCAACTGAAGCAAATGATTATCTCAATCCAGAGCTTAAAGGAAATATCGTTTCAACTTACCCCAATGATGACGACGCGGTATTGTTCATGTACAAATTGATCATAGATAAGTATGGATGGAATTGGTTAGTCAAATTCCTTGAGAACGACCCCGTTTTTGTACGAAGTACCCAAAATCCTTTCAATTTGGTGATGAATGGTTCGTTCGCCGCCACATTTACGACGGGAGGTCCTCTCAAACCGGAAGTGACTCGACCAATGCAAATGGTGCTCCCGAAAATGGATCCCTTTGTAAGCTGGGGTCAAAGGGCAGCAATCCTAGCCCACGCGCCGCGACCTGCAGCGGCAAACCTGTACATGAACTGGTGGTTAAGTGTAGAGCGTCAGAATGAATATACACAGTGGAGTGTGCGTCAAGATGTCGAAGTGCCGCCGGGACAGAGAAGTATTTTCGACTACCCAGGGCAAACTGATCCCACCGCTTTTGAAAGGTTTATGTCGGATCGGGGACAAGTGGAAGTTTTTCGGGGACAGATTCAACTCTACGTGGGCGAGGTTAAAGGGGACATTCCTACAGGAAATTTAGGACTTCATCCGAATAAAGGTCCTGTTGAAAAAAGATATACATAAAAGATTCTAATTTGCATGCAAACCATCAGACAAAATAATATATATAAGGTATATGATACTTAAATACTGTTTCTTATTGTTAAACTTTTTTTCTCAAGATAATTCTACAATCATCCTAAAGCCTTTATTTCGTTCTATCCTAATCATTTCTATTGTCATGAATAACTGTGGAAGAAATTACACTTTAATTTAGTAAATCCAATTTATAATAAAATTGAACTGCTGAAATTAAAATCTGGAGAAGGAAGGAATCTCCCCAAATATCTGTTTTGGATAGTTATTGTTTTTATGACACAATTAAAGTCCTGGCTCCATAGCTCAGTAGTTAGAATTCATTTCTTTCAACATTGGGAGCCGGGACGAAACTGGGCAGGAGGTG
>JAQFZJ010001085.1:0-12772 GCA_034695645.1 Folsomia fimetaria
CCAATTTGCGGATGATGCAAGTATAGTCTTTAAGGGTCATGTTAACTTGTTAGACAAACTGCAAGAGAATGTAGAATTTGACATGAAGAATATTTGCGAGTATGCTAATAATGACCTTTAATGGTTACTTAATCCAGACAAAACAAAATTGTTATTACTTGGTAGTAGAGGTAATGTGGCAAAAATGGGAAATTTTTATTTTAATATGAGTGATATTGTTATTTTCCCGTCTGATAAACTTAAATGTCTAGGATTTACATTTGACCCAACTCTTAGTTGTAAAGGGCATATTGCAATCATGTCTAGAATTTCGTTTTATAGGATTCGGTCAGTGTCATTCGGAACAGTGTCAAACGGTATTTTTCTAAGCAATCACTACGTGTAATTGGGGAGGTAGTTGTGTTATCAATAATCTCATATATGGCGAGTGTGTGGGGGACTGCACATGCTAATCAATTGGTAGTTGTCGAAAAAGTTTTACGAGATTTGGCGAGATTGGTCGTTGGAAAGAGAAAGTTTGAATGTATTGCACGAGACATTAAGTATGATTTAAAATGGTTATTCCCGAAAACATTTAGTAATTTTCGAGTGTTATGTATCATGTTTAAGATAATCAAACTCAATAATGTTCCATATTTTGAAAACTTTTTCTTAAAAACTAGTGAGACACATACTTGCTTACTCGGGGTTGCGAAGTTCTGTGAAGAATCCTAAGACATGGTTCGGATTGACTTCTTTTAATTATTATGGGGTAAATTTATGGAATAATTTAAGTAAGGAGTTGAAGGAGGAAAATTGTTTTGATACTTTTAAACGGAAATTGAAAGAACATCTTTTATTGAATAATGACTAAGCTTATGAGAATAGAATTATTTAAATGGTGTGGCTTCGTAATTATGTGCTAAAATGATATGATTTTATTAATTATTGTGTTTCATTGGATATGCTATATTTCGATCCATCAAGTATTTCCTGCTGAGCGGGGTTGATGTGATTATTTGTAATTTTTGGAAACTGACTATTTGGAATAAATACACACTATTATTATTATTAATCATTTATTATTTGAATATTAGTTGCTGCCACTCCCACAATCACTCTCTCCCTCTACAATTTATTCTACCTGCCAAGAAATACAATGCCAAACCAATCAAAACTGAACAGAGGGTAATTATCTAGTTGAAGTGTGCAACCAAACACTGCCCGTCCGCAGCCAACACCGCAGCCACCACCAGTCTGCGGTCTTGCAGGTTTGGTTGAAGGACAAGACATAAGCAAAAATACCCTCAAATTTGTACCAGATCAGGTACAAATTTGCTTTTAGGGGGCGTTCATACAAATATCATCATTTTTTCAAAAACATTTAAAATTGGTTATTTTGCATTCTAAAGTCATTAAAATACCTGGGACGTCACCGTCACGCTTATCTAGCCATTATTTTGACTTTTTTTACATCAAAAATGACTTTTTTGCTATTTAAAAAAAAATTGACATGGTATACACACATAGACTATGTTATGGTCTGTGCTCCAGAGGAGCACAAACCTTCATATCCGATGCAAAACCCGGTTGGTGCACACTCCACTCGGTTGGTGCTTCCTGCATTTCCACTCATTTTGAGAGAACAGCAAATATCTAGGAAATAGAGTAGGTGGCGAAACCCATTTCGGCGTAATTCTGCTTGTCAAATTCTCCTGAAAGTTTCGCCACGCCCTTGTAATTCATGTTGGACGCGTATTATAATAATTTACCTACAAAAGTATTCATAATTTTGAATTATATGCTTATCTCATTGACTTATCGAATTTCAAAGTTAAGTACGAAATACGTTGGATTTTGGTCAATTTTTTTCGAAGAATATCATAATGATATAGCAGCAATAGCGGGCATAATTTTGAATTTTATGCTTATCCGAGTGACTTATGGTAGCGTAGCGCACGCATTACCGCACGTATTACATACTACTTATTAGATTGGATACATGTTAATGTATGCAATCTAATCTGACGCCCCTGTGTTTTGCGAGGCATTGAATGTGCATTTAAATTTTGGTTCGAGTAATGTATTCTTTTGTTTTACTCTGACATGTATAGTTAAAGAAGCAATAACAAAAACGAATCATTCAAAAATTTGTGGTGTTTGGTTTCAAAATACAACTAATTTTCCACAGGGCAGTGGGCACTCGGTCTTAGCAAGCAGAGTAGATTGGGACTGGAGTATCGAAAACTTGCACTCGCTAATTGGCCAAGATGGAATTTTGAACCGTATTTAGGACTAATACAGCAATGATTGTTTGGTTTGTTTTTAGTGCAAGTGTATTATAATTTACACATACAGATACTAGTATACACCCACATATTATGCGTTGACAATTTTAAGTAGTTCAGAATATTTGTTCTTTTGTGTATCTTTTTTTATGAATTTATAGAGTAGGTTAGTCATAAGATGCAAATGAAATCATGAATTGCATATGAAAAGTGAGAGCAAGAGATGAACGACGTTGTAAAATTTAAAGTGGGAATATGATATGTAAATAAATGTATAAGTGAATGTCATGATTTTGGATGTTTTAAGATAATTGGCTTTCCATCTCCGTATAAATTGTATTAAGACAGATAAATAATGAATTTTGCATAATAGACAAAAAATTTTTGTTTTGTTTGGAAAGAACAGCTTTATTGCCTACAACTTAATTTACGAAAATGATTGATTAAGTAGTCTAAAAATTAAAACCAACCGTATGCATACATGTGCACATTTTATAATGTGTAACGTAACATGTGAAATCCCCCAACCTCAGCGGGTACTTAATCACATCGCGTCTACCAACCAACTATGCATAGTTGGTTGGTCTCAGCTAACTAGTAATTATCTATGGGCAATTCATCCACTCGCACGAGTAATATAAAGTAATATAAAGAAACCTCAAAGTTTCTGAGTTACATTTAACTCCCTCCACTCAAAATAAAGTGCAAACCACTCCTAGTAACTCACGGAAGTAGTTCGCAATAAATAACTTTAGCCACACCCCCCTGCTCCTGCTCTTTGGAATCTTTTTGTTGCCAGCCACTGGAAAAACATTCTACCCCTCTGCCTATATTCTGGACCCAATATTGGACTCCTCCAGGATTTACCACCACCATATGCAGGTGAGCTAACATTTATATAGTATATGTCCAACCGGAGGACGATTTTATTTATATATATAAAAACAAGAAAAAAGATACTGGCACCACTGTCTATTGTGAAACAGATGGCCCAAGCCACACCCACCGACATTCTCGTCGAATCCCGAAATCCGGCCATTAATTTGGAGACGAAGGTCATCATCAATGGAGCACATGACGACCCAGAAAATCTTCCAATTTACCGCAAGACCCAACCTGAAGACTGGGATGACGAATACAGTTTCGGACCGTCCTGTTATCTTTGCGGCAAAACTGCCCACTCTCAACTCGAATCAATTAACCACAAATCGCAGTCGTATCAGATCATCTGGAGTGAAGACTTAAGAACTGATCAACAGGGAACTTTACAATGTCAATTTTGTTTTAATTTTTGTCACCGTGAAAGCTGTACCCTATCAATGTCAGATAACCGCTTTTATAACTTTCTACTTTCAAAAACTTGGAGCTGTTCAAGCTGTGTTCCCGAATTTTTACCTGAACCAATACTTAATTCGCTGCCATGTGATAATAATATTAGTGTAAAAGATTTAGATTGGGGAAACTTATTATTACGACTAGTTAAAATTCTCAATCCCTTAATTAATCGAAGTAATATTAATGTAAATGCACCTTCTAATGAAATTATGTTTGAATTGTTCATAATTTTAAAATCAAGATTTTGCAATTATGATACTGGCTAAAAAAACTAATTTTACTAATTACTAATAGTTAACGGTTACAACCCGGATTGCCTTGGGACCGTCTAATTCTAATTATTTATCTAAATTTATTATCAATAGTGTTATGGTTTGTAAACCAGTTTCATGTTAGCTGATATCTATTAACACTGACTTGACTTGATTATTATGAATATTTAGTTCTTTTCTTAGATATATTCAATTCTTAGATATATAATAATAAATTTAAATGTTTTATTGTTCAGGAACACGAGCCACTACAAGAATTCTGGACCCTGAATCAAGGCTAAGAACCTTCATTCTGGCTTGAAGGTTCTTGAGCGAGTAATGTTTGGAGAGGAAGTAAAGGGTCATTGCTGCAACGCTCATGGAACATTCCATATTTCTCCAAGTGAGAAATGGAATGCCAACTTGGGATTAGTTTTTCATACTCCGTGTAAACGCGGAAGTAAGCAACTGTATAGATTTATTTATTAAAAGAAGAAAGGAGATAGGATCTCATCGTCGTATCGTCATGCTTAGCTGACCGTTCTTATGAGAAAGAATATTGAACAGTTTAAATATATCACGAGAACTAGATTTTATTTACAGTATGGAATGAGTGAATGAATCAATTAGTTGCATATTTGTATTATTTATGTTTATGTAGTGATGAATTAACAAATTGGATTATCAATTTAGCGAGGATCCAGATGGAATGGATCACATGTTGGAACAGACAATGGAACTTGGCGGAGAGCACGCTTATTTCACTGAATATCCCATAAAGAAATCATATAATTCTTTTTTGTATGGATTAGACAATGGTCTTAAATTCTTAAAGCGTAATAATTACAATTAATTATTAGAAATTGATAATTGTAATGAATCTATGTAATGTTAAACATAACGTTTATTACAGTTGGGCCTGGTATTGGGTTTGTGACGTGACCAAATCGGTGGAGGAGACGTATTTATTCAGATCCATGAAGCTAATATAAATAACAATATTGATTCAATCATTAAACTCAAAATTAAAATTGTAATTGATTTCTATTATTCAGAAGATAGTTGTCTCATGTCAGTTAACCACCTTCTGCTCGGCAAGAAGGTAAGTGTTCAAAACAATCGTTATAATCAATTAATTGTAATTTCTCGTAAATCATGTATGTTAACAGGGATGGGTAATAATCCACCCGAGCTCCAAAAATAAATTATTAGAAATCCTGCGAAAACAAGCGGGACTACCTAAAAAAAGCTTAAATTGTTTGATACGCGAGAAGACATTTATTCCGACACTGAGACTATTAAGGAAATGGGGAGTGAAACATACACTGGTATTTACTAAATGTTTCTATAATTCAATACTAGTCGAGGTTAATGGGTTGATTAATATATTGATAATATTTTTATCCAGATTATTCAAAAACCTGGGGATCTAGTAATAACAATGCCAAGTGTTCTCCACGGTGTATATAATCTGGGAGAATTTAACATTGCTGAATGTAAATAATTGATTATAAAGAGTTAATTTAAGATTTACTTAATTGATACAACGCTGAAAATTAAATATTGCAGCAACCAATTTAGTAACAACCAACAAGGCCCAGATGGAAGAAATATTAGCGACTCCGCGATGCGAGTGCCTAATTAATTGATTTCTGTAATACGGATAATCTTTGGACTACTTGCGGATTAAACAATTTCCTGAGGCCGCCACGGACGACGGAATACATAAAAAAAGTACAGAATTTCCGTAACGGAAATGTACAAGGTCCCTAAGGGAGAAACATAATGAGACTGACCAACATTACTTCTGTAGCAGGTCTTACTATAAATTGATTCAATTAACCATCGTACCGAATACAAGTGAAAATATCGAGAGAAAATTGCTGTTCCATACTTCCACCAGAATATGAAATGCTTAATGCTTCACGCCTTGTTTCGTAATACATAGATTGATCACTATAATAATCTTTGGATTATTAAAATTCCAGCTACGTTTCATGCGGATACAATTAAAATCGAATGGTTTCCGACCGGAGTTTATAAAGTACAGAATGCTTAGAAGAGGGTTACAATTAGCAAGCCTTAATTTCATTTCAACAAGGAACATATAATGCTTAGATAGCTAATTACAGAATGGTAAAAAGCATCATGTGCTGAACAGTTTGACCTCCATAGTTATTCAGTTTGGCCATCCTACCAAATACAAATGGGGAGATAAGTGCACTTGATTGTTTCCATTTTAAGAATGTCATAGGCGGAATTTGATCACTTACATTCTCGACTTTCGAGTAAATTAAATTCACTTTAGATAGACACTTTCGAGGTCCGAGCACTTCATAACATTGATTTGTACAAAAGATTTAATATCAAGGCAATCCGAGATTTGGATATTCCAATTCCACGCCCTGAATCCGTTAGAAATTTGGGCGTTAAAATGTATAATAGCTACAAAGGAATGGTTTCCAACTTCACAGAAATTTACAGAGTTGAAAGGGCAAGCAAAGTTTTTTATGACTGGTGCAGATATCATGATAAACGAGCAAAACAAAACACTAAAACACTACATCAGAATTGTATCAAATATAACTTATTGGCTACTTGCACCTTTTGCAGGAGGTTGTTTTTTTGCATGTTGTTTTAATGAAGGAAAAAGAAAGTTATTAATTGAAATGCACCCAAGAATTCGTACGTGAAAGAATTGGAAATGTTCTCCCATGCAACTTTATTTGTGCTTTCTTTGCTTTTCTTTCGATAGGAATTGTTCTTTCCTTTTTTGAGGATAAATTGCAAAAACTGCAAATTGAGTTTATTTAAACATTTTGAGAAACAAACGCTTAAATATTGCAAAATTCAGTGGTGCATGACGTTGTGGAGATTACAAATGAGAGCCTTCTAGATGTTAACAGTAAAGTGCATGTTATGTTACTCGATAAGAATTCAAAATCATTGTCTGATCGCAATCAAATTTGTCAAGTAATGTCGATCCAAAACGATTTGCCAGAATTTTCAATCCATCCCATGCAACTCGTAACAAAGGTCAAAGCAGTGGAATATTAAATGGAGATTTGGATATCGTATAAATACATCGCAATGATTTTATCGGAAGCTTATAAAAAAAATGTTATGCAGCCTCTGAGGAACAGTTACGAAATGCGAATTTGTACTGAGACTATTGATTAAATGGAGAGTGAAACATGCACTGGTAGTTAATAAATGTTTCTATACTTCAATACTAGTCGAGTTTTTAAATAAATTGAATCAGTTGAACCATCCTACCGAATACAAGTGGGAAGACGGAGATAAAATTGCTGTTCCATACTCTTATAGATCATAGCTAATATTAAAATAATTTTCGGCTTGATGCTATGCCGAATTGGTGTATACATGCACAACCAATTAAATAAGCAACCAACGTTCATGAATATGCTATTCCCACATTCGCCCCATCTAGTAATGCATAGTTTAATTTTAACTAAACTCGTACCTTATAGAAATCCGTAATTCAAACTAACTAAGAAATACGATGAAAAGACGCCACGGATTAGATCAGAGATCCTTTGAATTGAGTGACGATTTTGGAACTGGTTCATCCCTGCAGATCTTCTCAAAAGTTGTGACGAATGTTCATTTGTGGGCTGCTTGTGCGGTTGCTTGGGCCTTAGTATAATGTTTTGAACTTGAATGGCAAAAATGTACCAAATATATAAATTTTACTTTTGAATGATGTTGAAAATACAAAAAATAAAAACAAGCTTACCATGTTCTTTAGTATTCATTTAGGAAAATATAAAAAATTGTTCCACATAACGAGAAATTGTTAAATATCTCAAGTACTTGACGAGTTCACTCAGTCCCACTTAACAATTTTGTTGCAGATGTAAAATGTTTATTTTGACTCGAAGTATGAGACTTTGTGTCTTTCTGAGCAATTCTGAAAATTGCTTAACATGCTTATAGGAATGTTATTATGTACTATACTAATAATTCTATTGCAATATAGGGTTGATCTGTTTCTATTTTTTCTAAAAAAAATGCTTGGACGGAGTGAAAGTAGTGAAATCACAAATATCTGTTTACACAGCTTTGCTAATGTTTGTGGGTGTTGTGGGTGGTTGAATTTCACGTGTCTTTAATTACACACAACACACACTTGATGAAGTTGAAGCAGCCAATTTTTTGAAATAAAATTATAATTCTAATATGTCCTTATTCGTGGATAAAGGTGAGATGGGCACGAGCTAGATTTAATGGTTGATGATGAACATGAACGATAATAAGTCCCAGTTATTATTTCATTGCAGCAAGTTATCAATTTTGACAAATATCAATAATAATAACAATTGAAATGAATAAAAAGTTAGACAAAGGTTCAAGATTTGTACAAGTATCTATTATTTCGAATTTTATTTCATTTGATAATCATACAACTATGACACAATTAATTTAACAATTTGTCCAATGAAAAAGCGATACCAATCATATAAAACCAGACCGAATAATTATTTTCAACTTTGTATTTTAATGAAACCTAATATAACCATGCCAGTATATTATTACATACATGATTGACCATCCAAATAATTCAAATGTGTATTCAAATAATCTAATTACTATGACATTGGTAATGCCACAAATCCAAAGTAAGGAAAAAAGCTTGCGAGAAAGATTCGCTGATGTTACAGTACTAATTTATTAAAATATTATTTCGCATCAAAAATTAAAAAATATTATAATTAGTAGTTTGTTATTATTATTATACATATAAGTGACCTAAAATTAAATAATACACCGCACCCACCACCACCAAGTGCGGTGGAAGCCTCTACTCTTTCCTGAAAAGTGTATCTTTCCACTCCTTTGTTCCCTTCCAAGAAAGGAGATCTGATTACACTTCCATAAATAAAAATGTCCCTTGTACCCTTTTTCTTAAAAAAGGTAAAGTACCTAAAAAGAAGCACTGGAGACTTCCATAAGTTAAAATATTTTGTAGAAAAGTTCTGTACTCGGAGTAGATCTAAGCTCGTACTCGTTGAAGCTCTTTGAGTGTTCACAAGAAGTACAGTGTAAGATCCATAATTATTCGCTCTTTAAATAAAACTTCATTCTAAAAACTCGTAAGTTTCCGAAATCTATTTATTTCATAGCATATTTCCATTACGTACAAGTAACAGCTGATTCGCACTAGGAATACACAATAACGGTAGAGTTTATTAATGTTTGAAGATAATGCACGCAAGGTTCAAATACTTTCTTGATATTTTCTAGTAGTAAGTTTTTACCACGCCATAAACTAGTTAATTAGTCAAGACTGCCGATACAGGGCAATATTAATGCACGATATTAGGTCAAATATCAAACATTTATACAAGATGTAGAGTTTTATACACCAAAACTACTCATCAGTAATTCAAAGGCGCTATATGACAAATACGACTATACGACGGAAACAATATCATAAAGCACCTTCAAGCATCGAACAATATATGTAAATGAATACGTGCAACTTCTATGATTTTCATGAGCTTCAAAATTGATGGAGAAGTCTGGACCTTGTTGGGAATATCGAGATTGAAACCGCACCCCCTTCATCAGTCCCACAACCACCACCCCCTCCTCCTTTTCCAATCATTGCGGACGTTCTGCCTCCGCCACCAGCTTACCAACCAAAATACTTTGTGGTTGGGAAAACTACGCCAAGAACCTCAAAGCGAAGAACTCAGAACTAATTGTGAAAAGTCGGGCAATGCTTGACGCGTATTGGAGGATCAGCTAAAAAACTCGGAAGCAAGATGCAATCTTGAGGTATTTAATTATTACCTTAGGAATTAAATATTTCAAAATTGAATATAATAATATTGAAATTCTGGTGAGTGCAAAATAATACAAACTAATACATCTACTTTCCAGGACTTGGTCACGCAACTACAGTGGCAGGTCAAGTTGGAGCAGGAATGCCATACGAGGACCAAGGACGAGTTTAAGCGATTTATGTCGCTTAAGGGTTTCGCTCCGCGTCCCTCCCCTTCCCTTCCGCCGTCCTCTCCCGGGCCGTCCCCACCTAAGATGCAGGCCATCACACCCACAAATGAGGTGCCGGTTTATCTCTCGGTCCCCATTGTTCCACATAGGGGACCTCGTCCATCAAACCCTGGGCAAGCCCTCACCCATGAGAAGATCATCAATCTAGACTGACTTCGCATTCCATGTATGTAGATAAAAATTTTATAAATCTCAAAATAATATTTATTCTTTGCCCCTAATTTGTTTTATTTTAATTTGCAGTGCTAAAAAGCAGTCCACCACAAACTCACCTCTACTGCAATATTTATTTTTATGAATATACCGACTATTTCAGAGTAAGTGTGGTTTTTAATAAAATTCTTTTCAGCAAAGTTGTAGTACACTACTTGATAGAGGTTTCCACCAGAGTATTTTATCTGGTATGTTCATTTTCATTATTTAAAAGCGGTCCGGGAGCAAGAATGATTTTATTTAGTATTTTATTCGGTTTAAACCGATTATTTTAGAGTAGAATTAACTTTTTCTAATCTTTCTATGTAATATCTTATAGTGCACTATTACTAGAATGTTTTGACCACAGGATTTTGCATTTGGATCGGTTATAATAACCGGTCCACTTTATAACTAAAATAATTAATTATTTATAATTTTATGAATATATGCATTATTTTAGAGTAGAATTAACTTTTTGTAAAATTTCTTTCCGTATCTTACAGTACACAATTATTCGAATGTTTTTATCAGACGGATTCGCCCTACGCAAAATGTTCGTATTGCAAATAACTCGTCCAGAAACCAAGATAATCTAATAAAAATAATTAAATATTTAATTTTGCATAAGTAAAGGATTGATTTTTGCATGCATTCATACAAAATCTCATACTGTACCGTGATACACCACCACCCGCTATTTACTTTGTTTACATCCTGCACGTGCTTTCACATAAAATCACCAAAATTGTTGGGCATTTAATTTAATTTAATTTAATTATAATTAAAATGTCATGTTTCGCACTATCGAATCGGTGCACTGGTTGTCTTTCTAGGGGGTGCATTTTTGGGGAGAATCCCAAAATCCCAATCTCCCAATCTCTGGAAGAAACACCTGAATCCAAACTCTTGGGTACCCGTTATGGTTGGCTCGCTCAACGTATCTGTCTCAGGGATGGATAATGGAACATGGTATGTTGGCATTGGAAAAAGACTGGGGGACAGTGCATCACAAAAAATTTGGATGTCAATTTATGAATTTCAATGGCTCATTTCTTAGCATCAAATAATTAAGATCGAGACTTTGAGAAATACGAACCGAATATAAATACAAAATAGAATGTTATCGCAAGTAAAGATTTCTCAATTTCATACAGTCATTCTATTTCTAACTCTCGTATTGTACATATTATTCCAAAAAAATCCTGGACAACCCTGCATAGGGATGACGTATTTAGATCAATAAACCCTCCTTTGCTCATAGAAATGTTGAGCGGATGAATGCTTACTTTAATTTTTTCTTTAAAATGCTTTTAGCTTTTCAATGAATTAATGAACTGAATTATCAACGTATTTATTTTTTAAAATTTTTTTCCAGTAACAAAGGAATTTTGCATTACAATACAAAATCCATTAGAATGCTGTGAAACGGAGAACAAAGAAAGTTCAGAATGGTCCAGTTAAAGAGCATAAAGGTGAACTTCAACTATTTTATTACAACTTACTTATTATGATCACGCAGTTCTTTATCACCAAACAATTGATTACAGTGATGAAGAAGGACGTTCTCGTTGAAAAGTTTAAACCTATCAAGGTAGACATCAAGAAGTTCAAACAATTCAAGGATGGAAATGTACATCGTGGATGGACTAACAAAGAAGATCAACATCAATTTAAGAAGGAAATGTATATTAAAGATACTAACAAAAATCTCTTACTAACAAAAAGATCGACATTCATAATGCACGTGTTAAACATACCAGACAATTATATTGTAAGTGAGAAGAAAAAATATCAACCATCACAAGCCGCAATTTATAACCACATTTGTAAAGACAAGAAAGGGTAATAAGAATAAATTGCACCCTTTTTTATTGACTAACATGAATATCTTGTATGTTGTTTCAAGTTCTCACATGTAATTGTAACATTTATAATGCAAAGTTCACTTGTGTAAGGAAGGGGAAGAGGTGTCTTATTTTTCTTCTATTATCATACCATGATTGGTGAGTGATTAATATATTCTGTATGCTCACTCTCTCTCCCCTCCGTTGCAGATTGCGTGGAGGAGAAGCCATGAGAATCTCAACTACCCCAACAATCAATAATGGGAAGGGTAGAAGATGATGAGATAAGCAGTCTCATTTTACTCTTCCCCTTGCTTCCCACGTCTCAGCTTTCCATTTCCACACTGATCAATAATGGGAGGCGGAAGCTAATCATTCAACTTGCCGGGAGGAGGTATGGCTTGTAGTTTAACATGGTTTCTTACGACAAAGCTTCTTCTCCTTGCCCTCCAGTGAGGGTAAAATTATATATCAGATGGGTAATAATCCACCCGAGCTCTAAAAATAAATTGTTAGAAATCCTGCGAAAACAACTGCGGGACCACCTAAAAAAAGTTTAAATTGTTTAATACGATAGAGGACGTTTATTTATACCGTCACTGAGATTATTGAGAAAATGGAGAGTGGAACATACACTGGTATTTAATAAATGTTTCTATACTTCAATACTAGTCGAGGTTAATAGCATGAATATATTGATAATATTTTGTCCAGATTATTCAAAAACAGGTGTTCTACACGGCGTATATACCTGGGAGAACTTCACATTGCTAAATGTAAATAATTCATTATAAATTAGAGTTAATTTAAGATTTAATTAATTGATACAACGCTGAACATT
>JAQFZJ010001086.1:0-12769 GCA_034695645.1 Folsomia fimetaria
TCTAATTTTTTGCTTGATTTTTTGAGATCGGTCTCGTCCAATTCCCAGTATTACACGAGAAAGACCTGCATTGTAAGAAGGATGCAAAACAAAACGTTTTTTGGAGTTTTTGATAAACAAATATTCAAAACGGGGTTTTGGTTGAGAAAAAGGATGAAAAAAATAACTTTTACTACCGAAAGATATGAGAAGAATGGGTGTGCCGGGTTAAACGGTGTCTAATGTACGAAGTCCGCGGACAACAAGTGATACGAATGTTCCCGTGTAAAATACACTAGTTTTCAAATTGTTTAAAAGTTCGCATTTTTTATGAAATTACGTCGGATTTGGTTTTAGATTTAGGCTCCTATTTAAATAGGAGCCTTCTACATAATCCACATTGCATTTTCTCAGCACCCTTCAGGTCAGCATGGAATGAAAAATTCTGAGATATTTAAATCAATATAAAATTCAGGGGTTGGTGCAATGCCACCAGCCATCGAACAGTTTCTATATAATGGTAGTGTCAAGAACAGCGGGTAATGGATGTGCGAGATAACCAGTATTTTTTCCTGCATATAAATGATTGTTCTGCATATATATCAAGCCGGATTGCAGTGACAAATCAAATCTCTTTTCCGTTTGACATTTTAAATGTTTTTCTTTAGTGGTATTTTGCGATTTGTAGTTAATGTTAATGGAAGAAAGCAAAATCGAAATTATGGATAGGTGGAGACTTACGTATGCAGTTGATAAATTTCCTCCTCGTATTTTTGGAATGGTTGACATTGTTCATCCATTTGTTTATAGTCAGGGTTATGCAAAGATCCGTCAAATTCTGCAAAAAAATTTAATGGGCCCCAGTCGCGTACCAGCCTGGCCAAGGCTGAAGTCGGACATTCTCCAACAATTTCCCCAAGATGAATACATATTAGCACGAACAATAGATTGTTGGGGTTTAAAATTCTCATATTTTTGCCAACTTTGAGTAAGTAGATTTAATCCACCTAAATCCGAACCGTCTGGATCCTGTAAAGAGACTGAATAAGCAAATACATTACAAGACTAAGCGTTACGTGTCCTTCTCTGGTATACATTATGTGGATTTTTTACGATCGCAAGTAGGTTCCCAATCTTATATGATATTCTATTTATTTTTACATATGAGTTGAACAAAGGAACAGACACTAACAGAAATTAAACAATAAACCACAATACCTGAAAACAACCAAGAGGCCACAGCTTGGACATATATGCCATAATGCTTACAAAAGAAAATTATGAAGGGTGGACATATTAATTGGCTCACTTTGAACCCCGCGTGTGACAAGTGACAATTCATTTGTTCATAATGGCTATTGTTAAAAGATGGATTGTCTTTTGGATATTAATCGTTCTAAGATATGGATTAAAATCACTTCAATAGATATAGGTCATGCGGGGAATCCAAATTTACTACAAATTTCTTTCATTATTCGAATTAACTTTATATATCAAATGAAATATGTCAAATATATCAAATTGTATCCAAATGAACTACATGCGCTTGATGTTGGATTGGGTTGATGGTTGATTTAGGTTATCCCCATGCAATTGTGATGTTTTTGTTACAGATCTCGGATAATAATGCTCAACGATAAAAATAGATACTATTATGTAATGTATGCATAGAGAATGTATGTATTTGAGAGAAAGTAGTCAGTCGGGCCCGGACAAGCCGTTAGTTAACATCAAGAATAAAGATACATCAGGAAGAGAATAAGAGTTGAACATTATTTCTCCTCCCAATTATGGGAGAAGGGTTGTAGGAGGCAAAATCCTCTGCAACATTTTGTTAAATTAAATGTTAAAAAGTAAAATTAGATTGCAATTACATGAACTGAAATTATGATGTTGTATGATGTTTTTTATTAGATAAATATATAATGAGCGCTATCTAAAACTTGACTAATAATGAATATATTACACTTTATCAATCGGTACACATGATTTGTACACATCTCCTCGTAAGCAGAGATTTTTGCAGGTACGCTCAAGATTGCTATGCTTGGGTATGGGTGTAACCAACTTACATTCCTTGTTATTGCACTTCTTTATACAAAGGTCCTCTGCTTCCCCTGGGGCTAGTCCCTCAAACTGCATGGTCATAATTCAAATTAGTATTGAATGAATTAGTAATGGATGTTATGTTTAAGTTTTAACAAACCATAGAAGTCACAAGGGTGGTACTGATCAAAATCACCATCATGATGTAATGGATCTTCACTATGCCCATCTATTACAAATTTATTAGTAATTATAAAACTCAGTTTGTTATAGCAATTTCCTTACCTTATATACTTATATGGCAAGTCTTGCAATCAAAATTAAAGCTTATTTCGTTTCAAAGTATCTGGATTAATCTGCCACCTTATAAGTTCTGATATGGCACGAAGGAAATGGAGTTGGTGAGCAATCCTCGTACGTGGATGGCTTATGTATGTCCTTCCCTTTATTATTCACATTTCATTGTTCTTTAAAAATGAGTGATATACAAGGCATATGAACAATGCCAGCATAAAATATTAATCATTTGGCAATACATCGTTGTACAAAATATTGAGTTAGAATAGAGAAAATGCATGCATGTTGTTGTAATAATCCGTTCTTTCTTTTTAATTACTTATACTCCAATTGTAACGTCACACCAATTTATTACCATTTTAATGGCTTCCACAACGCATACAAATACATTGCTTGGCTTTATGTAATTTATTACACATTTTTGAAATCAAAGTTAATTTAAACATCTCTTATAGGATTCCTTAAACAGTATACATGACAAAAGCAACTAATTGACATTTAACACAAATCAAATATACACCATATTTTCGGTATTTTACTATCTACAATTTCACCTTAGTCTGGAACAATAAGAAGCAATAATTGTCATTTTAGAGATATGTTGCAACATTACGTTGCAGGATATCACTTTGTGCTTTAGTTTCGGTATATGTGGCAAAACATGAGGAAAGGGACATTTCATTCCTGTTTCATTATTAGGCAGCATATTTTGCTAACAGAAAAAGCGAATGGGGAGAGTAAAATTGTCTCCGCAAACACCTTTGTTTGTACCCATAATAGGATATCGTGTTCATTCTACTGTCAATCAAATTCTTGAGAGTGGAAAGTGAACGGTAACTGGAAGCCATACGTTTTAGCTAAGGAATTATTCGATTTGAGGTGAAAGTTTGGCCCGATGCAATTTTGTGATGCAACCATTTCTCCGAACAAAACTACGTAATAGAAAATAGATGTGAAAACGTTTTCAAAACGCAGAATTGTTTTAGAATGATTTAATGAGAATAACAATTGTTCCAAGAAATAGAATAAAATAATGCAAATTAATTTCAAAGTTCACTCACACTCACACAAGTTTCTTAGGTGAATGGGTCAAAAAGAGCATGAGAACAGTAAGATCGTCTTAAGACATTAATTTTTTTCATAAAAGTCACAACTCAGTGTTAAAAAAAACATGGAGCATAGTTTTTTCATTATACTTATATGTAATTGGATATTTAAAATTCCGGTTTTACAGCACGATGGAGCTTCACTACATATTTGACGAATCATGTACAAAATTAGTTAGTTTACAACAGTGTCAAATAAAGAAAACTTATGTACATAAGATGACCCACGGATATTTTAATCTATACAGTCAGAAGACATCACATGTCACCAGATAATATCAAACTCCGATAAACTAATTCATCCCTGTCGAAAAACTTAACAAAACCAGATAGATAGTTGGTATCACCTAGCAAAAATTTTTCAGTTAATTCACAACCATTGAAAAGTGACGATCAATAATAATTTCACAAAATGAAATTTTCAAAATCCCTATTTGTATAACTATAATCGGCCTAACTTTTGTTGTGTGACACTATATACAAAATTCGAATTATGGACTGATTATGACTACAAAGGTGCCAATCTAGAGCTATTGAGTAGGAGGGTGTAGTAAGCACTATTAAAGAAATCCTGTTGACCGTTAAGGTCATGCAAAGCTCAGACAAACGTAAAAAAAAGCTAAAAGTTTTCTGTGCACTCTTTCTCTACTACCACCACCACCACCAAACCCAAATCCACTCGCAGTCAGCACCAACCCTCTCTCACAGAGCACATTCTTTTCTGCCATAATGGCCAGAAAGTTTGTCTGTTCTGCACTGTCAGACAGACTACACGAGTTTTCCAATTCTCTTGACAATTTCAAAGCAAAATTTCCAATATCACAATTTCCTCTCCAATTTCGTCTTTCTAATTCTTCCCCACACTACCATTCATCCAAAAGATCTCCACCGCTACCCTCCATATATTTCCCTCACACTTGACCTTCATGACCTTAAGGGACTAAACATAAGATTTTTATTTTGTGGTGTTAGGTAGGTACACCAAAGGACAGGCAAGATTAATACAGACAATACTGTACCCTGCAAAAAAGGTCAAAGCTTTAACCGAAGTCAAATCGAACGGTTTACTGTGTTCAAGTTGTGCTCAGGTGCAAAAATAAATCCCCCAGAAGCAATTTGGCCCGATATGCCCAAAACATGAAATAAATTCCGTGAAACATTTTAGAATAATTCGCATTAATAGCATAATAGTTGTATACAGAAAACGTTTTCTTATTCCGAAATTGTATTGCGAAAAAATTTAACAATTTAAAAAATGTGTGTTTGTTTACATTCGACCATTAAAGTTATTTTTGCACAAACTAAAAATTACACACAATTAGTTGCCTGGAGGCCGGGGAAATAGGACACAGAGCATGGTATAACACTAGCGTCAAATGTCACCCTGTGTTGTAACCTGTCTTGAAATATTTCATTGCAAACAGAATTTTGAATTGCTCAAAGGTCTCGCGGTGGCTAAAACAAATGTACCGTCCGGGGGGCAGCCTTCAGAGGGGTTTCCAGGTACTCTGCCCTGGGTGAATTCGAATAATTTGAATTCAGCTAACGCGTCTGAACAAAACTTTTTTTTCAAGTGAAATTCAGCAAATAATACTCACTGCCAGCCAGCGTATGCTGGCCTATTTACTAGTCAATTGCAATTTGTCTTGTTTTATATATCGGTTAAAGTTACAGCAGTCGACTAACTGCAGTACAGATGAATGCAACACTTCCGCAGCCAAGATATTTATGCACCGCAGTGATGCGCAGTGTATGATGGACTCAAAATCTATATCCTGAGTGGACTTCGTCGCAGAGAGGCATCCTAAAATACTCCATATCCTTAGACCAAGCAGAGGTCGTTTCCTCCTTCCAGGGAACAGCTTCCATCGACACAGGAGCGAACACATACCACAACGGGGGATTTATTGGCTTTGGATTTGTTGACACCATTTCGAGCTACGTTTCCCCAACCGGACGTATGGAAGTTGTGAATGCACTACCATCCCAGTCGCGAATTTAATATTGTATTGTCCATTTATGACACACTTAAAAAAAGCTAATTCAGTTACTTTATCAGTACATGATTATTTTATTTTAAACTGTCCTTCTAACGGACCTTAATCATATGTGTAAATAAAAAGTCCTTGTGCTGACTACAAATGTAAAATTAAAACCTGCCTAGTTTAATTCAAGATTTCAGTTATGTTTTCATGAAAAACATGAACGCCAAATGCAAACATGATTTTTAGCAACAATGTTAAAAATTCCCTAATATTGACATGAGCATAGGGCATGATAATTATAACTTCCAAACTATCCACGAATAAAACTTGGATGTTCTAAAAAAAAACAAAAGGATTTGGGTCATGATTAAAAGCATCACAATTCAAACCCGTAGAATCAATTAAATGTGCAAAAGCCGATTGCACGCAGGCTATTATTATTCTACTCCAACTGCGCTTAACTTTCAGTAATCCAAGGTTTTAGAAACGTTTAATTAGCGATGAAAATTCGATTTGAACTTACATTCGTCACATTCCATTCCACCATAATTAAGTAGTAGTTTGAAAGTATAGTTATTTCATATTTCATCCGTCCTAGCAGTTGTATGATTGTTGCGGTGGAGGGCCGAAGTAAAAGCATCTTCATCTATTTCTATTTTATTTGACATAATTTTCATAATCTTAGCATGTGTTTTAATAATCAGATATTTGGTATAATTGTGGTGGCGAGTTTTTTATTGTCAGTGATTCTTCCAAGTGAGCCATTTTCCGTATCAGTTCCGCCATTTCGTAATGTTTGCAAAAATATGGTGCCCGGTCATTCCCAGTACAAACCACAAGTTAAGGAGAGCCCGTTTAACGTTACCACTGATATTCACAAAGTGCAAGCAGGCAAACCTGTACAAGGTAGGTTGTATGTGTTGGTCATTGTTAGTTGCCATGACGACTTGTCAATATTAATGTTGTGGTACATGCATTCTTCTAATCTACAGTAACAATAAGCGTGATGCGGAACGAGATAGTATTCAGAGGCTTCTACATCCAAGCACGAGACGAGGATGGGTCACCAGTTGGAACATTTACTCCAAATGACTTGGTCAAAACGCATAGTTGCAGTGGAATTAGATCAGTAAGAACAATTAAAAACGAATATTTTCCTTACATATATACATTTTGTACATAAATTACTACATATACTACTGTAGTAGTTCTACCTACATTTTTTTAAATCATATCAGAATGCTGCTCATCATGCTAACTCAGACGACAAGGAAAACTTAACGGTGACTTGGATCGCTCCGAAGAATTGGAAAGGAATCGTCCTCTTTCAGTATGGAGGTTAAATTATTATGTAAGTTGTCATATACGAATCAATAAAACGTGTTATTTTTCCACAGGGCAACTGTAGTTCAGCGATTTTCGACATTCTGGACCCCACTCTTCTCCAGGTCAGTCGCAGTAATGAATTAAAAAGAGTTACAAATTGTGTTTATTTCTATATATCTTGACTAACAATTACTTTGAGAAAAAGTTTTAATTTAATAAGCATGTAGTTCCAGGAAATGATCAAATGTGGAATTTTGCATTTTTGCTAGCTATACCCATAGGGTAAAAGTGTGAGAATAATCTACATTATGCATAATAAAATTAAACATGATGTAAGTTCAAAGTTAGTAAATTTTTATTTGGTGCTCGCTTATTTGTCTATGTTTCCAGTACTTTGTATAATTCAGTAAATGAGATATGCGATACCATATTAACCTAACAAAAAATTCTTTACTATTATGACAATGAAACTGTATTTTTCTTCTAAGTTTTAATCCAATTTAAATGAAAAATAATAATACTGGGCACTAAAACTTAGTGACTAAGTTTAATCGTAATATAATCTCTACATATTCTGAATTTTAATTAATCACTATTCTGCATTCATGTTACTACCAGACTGGTAGCAAATACGTTGTTGTAAATACGTTGTTACAAAGCAATACTTTGAACCTATTAATGGATTTTTGGACCTGCAAGTGGATGTATTTATTCGGGCCGGAATAAAATAATTGTGAGTGTGAAGAAGGAGCTGAAATATGTTGAGTGAATATGAAATATGTTAATTTCTGGGAATATGGAGTACTGCTATTTTAGCTAGTCATGGAAATATACACATATATATATATACATGTATATACAACCTTTTAACCTATCATCGGACCATTACCAATTACCACACATGTATTTGTCAATCTACACCACGACATTCATTATTAGCGAAAACCATACGTGCCAGACCTTGTAAAATGTTCCATGTAACTGCCCACACCACATGCATCTCTTTCATCATAGAATAAGTTGAGGCCAACAAGAATAAATTGCCCATTTTAGGTAAACAAACTATTAAGTTCAAATGTGTTCATGGAATCCACATGTGGGAAATGACTGCAAGAGTTAATTAATTGCAATCTTTGCAACTTGACAATGAAATACTTAAATAAAACTGTCCAAAACAATGTCGCAGATAAATTAACAAAAACAATTACATGTCTATATTATATTATCCAGTATAGATTTATTGATACAACTCGCCAACTTTGAATAGAAAGCTTTCTCAATCCATTCATGTTATTAGTAGAATCACTCCGTTCGTTCTGCGTTGGTTGCATAGTGGAGTTACACTAATTCACTCCGTTCAACTCACGCAGATAATGCACTAAATGCATTGCCGTGACAGTTGTCATGACAACTTGTCAATACTAAAATGGTATTACATTGTCTTAATCTTAAGTAACAATACGTGTGGTAAGGAACGAGGTAGTAGAGGCTTCTATGTACGAGGGTGATTTTTTAAATATTTAGACTAGGTATGAAGGGGTGTGGTTTTCGCACAAATAAAATTTATTTCTCAATATAGTCTCCTTTTAACAATACACAAGCTTCCCATTTTGAATTAAGACCCATAATACCCTCCGCAAAAAATGATTCATCTTGACCTCGATAATAATCAAAAATATACGATTTGATTTCATCATCACTCGAAAATCTTTTCCCTTTGATTTCCATTTTCAATTTTCGAAATAAATAATAGTCACTCGGGGCCAGGTCTGGACTGTACGGGGGGTGGCTCAACAATTGGAAGCGATTCTTCTCTGCAGCAGCCCTTGCAACAAATGAGGTGTGAGGCGGTGCGTTGTCCTGCAACATTCTGACCCAACTCTTTTCTTTCACTCCACGTTTTTCTACAATCGCTGCACGGAGCTCGGCCAGGGTATCGGCATATCCAACGCCATTTATCGTAGTATTTCTTTCGTGAAACTTCAGGAGGAGTGGTCCCTTGGAATCCCAGAAAACAGTCAACATCAACTTCTTCCCAGATTTTTGAACTTTTGCCTTTCTCGGTGGTGGTGACCCTCGGTGTTTCCACTGCATCGATTGCTGTTTAGTTTCTGGGTCATAGTAGTAAACCCATGTTTCATCCCCAGTAACTAATGTTGTTAGCATGTCCCAATTTTCGTTTAGAAGGTCAAGGTTTTCATTACAAATTGCGACTCGATCTTGCTTTTGAAGTGGGGATAGCAATTTTGGTACCCAACGTGCGGATACTTTTTTCATCCCCAACTCTTGTGTTAGCATTTTATATATTGTGGATTTCGAAATGTCCATATCAATGGCTAAATCCGACAGTTTGAGTCGACGATTCTTCATGACCATTTTCTCGAGTTCTACAAGATTTTCTGGGGTACTCACGGATTTTGGTCGCCCGGGCGATGGTAGGTCCGTCACTGCGTTTCGACCTCTCTTAAATTCATTCACCCAATTGTACACTGTGGCCTTGCAAGGGGCCTGTTTACCGTACACATTGAGCATACGGGTATGAATCTCCTCCCCGGTTTGCCCCTCCAGGAACAAAAATTCGATCACCGCTCGATACTTAATTTGAATTTCGGACATTTTTATGCTCGAGCCTGATTTCAAAATTATTTCCTGAGATTATGTGAAGTCTGTGATGGTTGAAAAAAATTGAGCTTACCTAAGTAGATCCGAAGTTTCAAAAACCCAAAAATTTTACTCCCAACCACACTCCTTCATGCCTAGTCTAAATATTTTGAAAATCACCCTCGTATAGAATACCCAAGCAAGAGACGAGGATGGCTCCGAATGAGTTTGTGAAAATGCATAGTTGTAATGGAATTAGATCGGTAAGAACAGTTAAAAAGCAACTATCCAAAAATTATAACAGAATAGTTTCCTTTATATAATTTTTCAAAATAAATAATTGGTACAATTTTTAAATCGTGTAAGAATGCTGCACATCATGCTAATTCAGATGCTAACGACAATATAACAACATTGACTTGGGTCGCTCCAAAAAAGTGGAAAGGAGGCGTTCTCTTTCAGTAGGTGATCAAACAAAAAAAACGGAATATTTTATCCGCAGGGCAACTTTTGTTCAACAATTCTCTACATTTTGGACACCACTACTCTAAAAGGCCAGTCACCGTGATGAGTTAAAAAGGAGTTCGGGAAATTAAGATGAAGGTTGGGCACTAAGTTTAAAATGTAATATAATTTCTACATATTTCGCAATTTTCGTTAACTCATATACTGCGTTAATAACATGTGAAAACACACCAATTGATGGAAACATAATGTCATGGATTTGATAAATAAGGCGCATCTAAATTATTTAGTTCCTCACGATGCCGTTTCTTCATTTGTAGCGACTCAATAAAGTGCTTCCTTTTCAGCGCGGCTTTATTTTCTTTGTAGTATAACAAGGTTGACTCACGTTGATGCATGTAACCCGACGTGGAATATTCATCTAAGGATAAACATACTTCATTCTAATTTAGGGTATCTATAACGTCATTAACATCTTGTATAGATACCTTGATCAGTGTTCGGTACCGGTGGGGATCTTCCAGGGTCTAGTTTTGGTTCCTCGTGGATTACGTCAACGTCTGGTATATCCTGAAATTGGTTCATTTTAAAGTAATCATCACATTTATTGTCGCAATGAATTCAGTATATACTTACAAATGGTTCAATCCATTTGAACGTTTTTAACGTGTCCTTGTGTTGTTCACCATGGTTGTGCTTCTGATAAATATAGACTTCTTGAAGAAGCGCAAGACCTTCTTGAGTGGCTTCTTCGCTTCCAATTTTGAGCAAGCTGCGCCCTAAATTAAACTGGGCTATGAACTTCAACTGCACATTTTTACATTTAATCGCTTCCCGAAATTTATCGACGGCTTGTTCGAAGTCGTCCAATTTGTAGAAACAGTATCCAAGGCATCTCACAGACTGAAGGTACTCTGTATCGTCGTCCAAGTTCTTTTGAAATTCCGTCACATTTTTCAGTATCTGCTGCGCCTCAGCGTACTTTCCCAGCTCAATATGTATAGTTGCGATATTCCTTTTTGTTATTAAAGCCTTTGGATGTTTTTGAAATAAAGAACCGTATAATTGTTCTTGTTGTACTAGAACTTCCTCAAAGCATTTCATGGCATCGTCATGGTTCTTTTCGCGATGATGTATTCCTCCAATTGAATTTAGGACGCCGATGGAATACTCGGCCTCTTTTCCGAAAGTACGGCAGGAATCCTTATATATCTCTTCATATACTGTCATGGCTGTATCCTTGTAATCAAAATGTAAAAGGGCTTGAGCATGCTTTTTTGATATACCCATCCCAATTTTAACCACTCTATATTGCGACTTGTTGCACCATTCATAAAATATTTCAGAAAAATCTAACTTTTGTCGAAATAGATTAAAAGTTTCCAAACGTGCTATCACGTTCATTGCAATTCCCAAAATTGTTTCTGTGTTTTCCTTGTCATCTAGAATTTGTGGAAGGATGTGGACAACTTGTCGTGTTTCCAATTCGGACAGGTTTAGAATTTGGTCATTCATAGCTATAATGGAACTTTTGATACTCTTCAATGCATCTCCGTCCGGATCACAAAGTGTCTTTAAATATCCTTGGGCTGTTGGATTTAGCTCAAACAATTGTAGATCTTCCTCATCCGCAAATGTAATTATTAAATATTGCTTCAAAATTGCTAGAACGCTCATGAAGATTTCATCTGCATTATGAAACGGTACCATTTTCTTTAGAAAATTGACGGTTATTCCAATATGTTTCAAATGTGACAAAACTTGCAACAGCTTCAGAGCCGATGGACTGTCACAACTAATCCTAATTTCGTCAATCGTGACCTTTAAAGTTTCAGAGAGACAAAGTTTGAATTGTTCGTTGGATCCAGCAGGAACATCATTTGTCTTCACATTTTCCAATTGTTTGATAAATTCCGTCATTGCAGACACCATAGGGCAAAGCTCACGAGCCATTTTGCCCTTAATATTCGATGCCGCGTACTCCAATGCAATTGGGTAATTATAAACTCTGGAACAAATTACTTGTATTTTTTTCAAATTTTCTTCCATTCTAATTTTTCCTCCCAATAAATTGTTCAAATACTCGTTGGCTTCTTTGTTATTCATGGCATTAATTTCAATAGCATGTTCTGATCCTAAACTTCTGATACGACTTATTGCTATTATCATGATTTCCTTGTTGAAATTGTCCAATAGCCCCAACAACTCAAAATGCTGAATAATAGATTCTTCGCAATTTTCAAGGATGAGCACCCATTTTGATTTTGTGGCGGTAAAAATTTCATTAGAAATTCTAGCTAGAAGGGTTTTGGGACTCCAACTTTTTAGGTTTTCCAAATTGAAAGGCAATTTAATCTTATAACACTCCTCAATCCGCTTTCCCAAAGAGGCACACTCTGTATGAAAATTAGAAGAATTGCTACAGTCCAATGACGCGCAGCTAAGGCTGTGAACTGATTTCATGGTTTCTGAAACAAATTTTGCAACAAGTCGGGTCTTTCCCATCCCTCCTAGTCCGTAAATCGTTACATAATTGGACTTTGGTAAATAATAGCTGGACTGTAGTGACTTTATGTTCTCTCGCCCACCAATAAATTTCCCATTGTGGTCCTTCATACCATAACGAATGACCAAATTTTTGGCGCCGCCAGTAATCTCGTCTGAAATATGATTTAAATCCATAAGCATGAATTCATAGAGTTGGGGAAGTCTGGTTAAATAATTGGGGCATTCATGAGATGAAATGCAAAATTTAATGAAACATAAGAAATGCCTTTAAATAAATCTGCATCGCTTTCGTTTAATGAATTACAGCTTTAACGCAATGAGAGCAACGATAATTAACGACGTTTGGAAAGTTTTGCAAAAAAGACGAACGTTACATAAGAAAATATAAATATACATACCACATAACTTTGCATGTTGACAATTTCTTAATTCGTGGAGTAGTTGATCCTTAAAATC
>JAQFZJ010001087.1:0-12768 GCA_034695645.1 Folsomia fimetaria
TCTTTCTTTCGGCTAGAGAAAAAGAGCAGTCAGAGAGAAAGCCATTAAGAAAAATTCCCTAAAATTAATGAATGAATAAGTTGAGCTGTTAACTGGAATGGAACAAGAGACGCAGAAGAAAACAAAAGAGGTGGCAAGTTGACATTTGTTTTATGAGGCGTTGACGACATGAAGACCAATCATTGGCCACCACCACTCTTCACAGACGGAAGTAGTATGTTTCAACGTGGGAGGAATATGTCTAAAATTGAGAACCCATGTCATCAAGTAAGTGTATCATGATTATGGTCTCACCACCACCATCACGTATATTCAGAGAAGATGAAGGGTGTGACAAAAGGGCCCTTATAAATCAACACCAATCCAATCCCTCGTCTAATTAGAGTAAATGAGCTTGCACGAGAACAAAAACTAATGGGCTGTCAACTATTTCAGGACATTTTCTCACCCATCCAAGCCATTTTGTGTGCTATATCGTCACATAAATATAATTTCATGCAGAAAGGTCCCTTCTTCTTCAGTCATGTCATAAAACAAAGTAGAGAGCTAAGTGTCCCGCTCTATAATATTCCCTTGTTCATATTATTAATATAAACTTTAACGGTAGTGCGAACAGAAAGAAATAGAACACGAATTTGTTTAAAGGCCACCATTCCACCACCACACCACCATCGGTCAACTAAAAAGCATCCATGAGAAGAAGAAATGCACATTTCCCATCACAACACCGCAATTCAACAACTCAGAGACCGACCTAATTTTTACGAGTTGTTATTGGAGTGGGCCTTTTCTTGTGCCACGCTCGAAACCAAACATTGTTGACATTGTTCTCATCTTCTTAACCTAGAAGACCAAGAAGGGAGCGTTTCCTTCTCCAGCAACATCTTGGGAGGTATGCGCAAGTAATTATACATGGAGAACTTGACAACCAACGGGATAGCCTAATAAAACAACGGGTCTTGTAGAAACAAAATAATGCTTCAACTGCTACAACAATAAGTTATTCTGAAAACATAATAATTTACCCAAAAATCATTGTGCAACTTCTTCTACCCAACTTAAACTGCATGCACTGACTTCAGCAAGAAAGAGGAATATCTTGGAAAACATAATATAATATGGATGGATTATCATAAAGTCAGGACGGCCCAGTAGCTCAATCACATATCATCGCTTCCCACCTAATATTTTTCTATCCCAAAATCCCAACCTAGTTCTCATGAAGTAGAATATAAGGACTGACTGGAGTGAATCACTAATTTTCTTAAAATAGTTAACTCTTTGCAGAAACACTACATAATATATGTAGAAGCCTATACGTGGATATCTTTCTTTACTACTACTGCCCTATATTTATTTATATTAAGTAAGTACCAAAGCAACCACCTCCACTTAGTTGTGGATGTTGATACTGTGTCCAACTCAGCTTTCACAGCATAATTTACCAAGGGCCCCTCTTTTACCGACACACCGTCTCAAGTTTCAAATAACTTTTTTAGCCAAGAAATGAATGTTTCCCATGGTCTTTAAGCTACCCCTTATATTGGAGCAATCATTATTAGTTCTAAATATACAAGTCCTGTTTTAAAACGTTACACTTGTTGTACACATACATACCAGTTAGTCACAGCTTGGAATGATGTTTACAAATAATGGAATAAAAAGCAACACAAATAATCATGTGAACACAAACCTTATTTAATCCTTCTAACATTTTCACATCATTTTTGTATTATTCCCCATCTCCGCTGCTAGAAGATGTGATGTGATTGTCACACTCTATTTACTTCCACGTAAAAATTATATAATTTATCCAATCTACTTACTTACTTTCCTCACTATACATCATCATCACACCTTCCATAGTTTCACAGCTTTCCACATCTTGGAAGAAACTTGTGGATTTATTAAATCTTTACCAAAATCGTAATGAATTCTAGTCCACGGCATTGTCACGAATGAGTTGTACACAAGAATCTGATATGTCGTGGGTCTCCATGCATGTTCGCTAACAAGCCATAAGTCATGCTTATGTAAATATGTGTAATACAAAGGATCAAACAAGCAAATAAAATGGTATTGAGCAGTAAAATGCTATACTTTTAAATTTTTCTACCGTCAACAAATGTTTTCACACTTATCATCATGCAACAATATTTAACCTGGAGTCTAAAGGACGGAATTCCACCGGGTGACGACTTTAACAAAAACTGAATGTATGGGATGGGATGCCTTTTGCTTATCCCTTCTTCTCTACTTAACGTGACTCTTCTTGGACAAAACAGACCGCTTTCTTTTCATCTTCTAAATAAGCCTTCAATGCTCTTCTTGATCATCTGCTGTTGCTGCTGTTGATGGTGAACAAGTTGACAAAGTTGACATCACTTATGCTCACCGACTTACTAACTAGCTTCAGGACAAAATTTGAATTCCTCCTTTTCTTAATAACCTGACCAAGTGTCTCCTTATGGACGCAGCAAAGTAGTAAAGCAATCCCAGAACAGATGACAAACAACCCAAACTAAGCATTAATATGAATCAAATAATAAAGATCTAAACATTAGTTGAAAGGAATGGAATGCACCTCTTAACAATAACAAATATGTCGTCGTCGTCTGGTACACAGCACAACGTACCATCTTAAGATTACAGACGCATGCAACGTGAAGAAAAGTGAAAGATTCTCCAAGAGACAGTAACGAGATCAAATGACCACAGTGGTAGTGGTGGTGGTTGGTTGTTGGTTATTCAAAAGTTATTGTAAAAGTCATCAGTGGGAAAAAAGCTTGCCAAGTCAACAGTAGTGGTCTGGTCGGAATATAATAATTCTAAGAAATGTACATGGAAAGGCTCCAAGAGAAAATGCATTCAGTTCTCGGGCTGAGAGAATTTGGAACCCGTGTGAAATTGTTATGAGTTGTTATGCTGTAACTCAACCTACTACTACCATGTCATGCACAACTATCCTCCTTTTAACAGAGCACTTGTTGCACTTGCATTGGCAATGTACATATTATACCCCATCGAAAAAGTATTGAAGGAAGCTGAAGTTTTCGTGCAAGAAACCTCAAATCATAATCTGATTGGCATTCTGTTGTTCTTTGGGTGAGAGGGAGCAAGATTGTGTTCCGACGATATATATTATTAATAAAGGTGCCTTATATGATATTCGGCTTATGCTTAGGCAACTTCCCACACATCTGTACTACCATTCGATATATAAATAAAACCGATATTATTGTCACACACCGTCCCAGTATGCACTATTATCGAAAAGTGAGACTTGAGCAACTCATAATCAATGAAGACCAGGGGAATGGGTACTTCATAGGGAGAGAACCGTGTATTTTGGCGAAAAGACAAGAGACCCAATGTGAAAAACTGCAGGGTGGGCCACCAACCAATACTTCCCAAATCCAGGAAGAGATCTCCAAAGAACAACCAGTGCAAGTAAATCAGCTAGTCCCATATAATAATTGTTTGTTACTTTTCGGGCCATGCTCAAATTGGGTTCGTCGTATTATGGATAGGACTCTCGACTCTCTGTTGGTTTGAGAAAACACAACAAAAAGAGTATAAAAGGGACAGTTTCATACACAGCGAGGTGCCGGCGACAGGAATCTTAGACCATTTTATGTATTTCTAAAAGAGATGAGAAATCAGCAGACGTTCACACGTCTCTGAAATTAACATAAAGAAATTTCATGAACTTATTTATTACTTTCTATATATATACCGAGTTCATCCGGATGGATGGGGAATGTTAATAATAATAATAATGGCAAAATGAATGATGAACTCTGACCTTTGTTGAACACTCTTGTAACATTATGACAAGGTTTTACTAACCCAAAAGAACCATGACATAATAATTAACCTTAACCAGGACAAAGGCACGGAGACATTTAGTTGCAAATTTTATGCTGATGATGACTGAGCTATGTAGAATATCATTCATTCATGTACTAAAAACCCGGAAATTTTACAGTTATGCAATAATCCATCCATCCATAAATGCGAGTCCAATTTACAACAATCTAAAGTCATCAACATAAACAACAAACAAGCAGCAGCCCTAGCCTCCATGTGGTCATTCATAGTTTAGACCTTTCCAAATAACTTTTCAAGCCAAGTACTCCTGAATCTTTGCAATGCAATTCAATGTGGGTAATAAAGTTTGCTAGTCGTGGGAAAAGAGAAATAATAATTTGCTTTATTATTATTATGAAACCTGCTCCCTGCTCAAATGATCCATACCTAGTTTTTCATACATACCTGTCTACCACATCTTCATGGTGGTATGTACATATTGTATACATAACATAACCCTTGGCAAATATTACATCCAATACACAATAACCAGTGTGTCCTTCTAAAGTCTTACATATTTGAGGACTACCCCAGACAGACCTCACTCATTCATGAAATTCATTCATTATTCTTCTTCTTCTCAACCCACACAACGTCGTCTTTTACATCACAGACGTTCTCAAGATGTAATGAAACCGAGTCTTTCAACAAAATTCCTTCAAACGCCCGACAACTTAACATCTCATAGACTTACTTATTACACTACAGATTTTGACGACGACGTCGTCGCACATTCATTCATGAGGACTGCCGTTCATGTTCATATGTATATATTCAGTTTTCGCCTCACAATCAGCCAATCAAATCACTTGGAATATCTGTACTGTAAATGGTTCATCTTTCACCTTAATAATCCGTACAAAGGAATAGCAGCACCATACCACTGATTCCAACTAAGATAAGATTCATCAAAGGAGAAAACTCCTCTAATGTATTGTTACCCATTCAATCCTCATGTCCTGATTTGTCTACTAGTATTATTTGCTACTTTCCCACATTTTGTGTTAAATATACAATTAATATGTCCACAAATGGTGGCGGTGGTGTGATGTGTCAGTCAGTAGACTACATTATTATTGTGGAATTCAAGTACACTGCAACTTATTTGAATTCCTGCGAAAATGTGAACCCTCATAAAACCAAACTACTCAATTACCATTAACAAATTTTTGTTTTTAATTTTCACCCTCTTCAAATTAAAAAAGTAAAAATTCTTCTCATTAATACGTACAAGTGTACAAACAACCAATCAAGCATACTTCCTTTGAGACTGACCTACCCTTCTTCTTGGCAGCAGACGCTGCATTACAAGATAAACTTCAAGAGCACTTACTCAAAGGGTTGTTGTTCAGTACTTATACTTTCTAATCTAGTGGAATTCCAAAGCATTATAGCCAGTCACACACAGCAGAATTTTTTAATGCAATGCTAAGTAAATACGAACGACCACAATCACAATACAATGACGATTTTTTTTCAAACTACTTGACAACAATGAACAATCAAGGCGTAAGTAAAGCTATCCGATCCAAGCAGACCTACAGCTTCCTCAATCTAAATCGGTTCAACAAAATTTATATTATCCCAGGTCATGTATTAATATGAACTAAACTGACGTGATATTAAGTCCTAAGCTTCATTGTTCAAGTGATCCAATAGTTTAAACTATGATTCCTTTGATATTAAACCCTCTTATCGCACATATTGGAGGAAATGGAAAGTTCATCATGAATATGCATTATTATTTAATTAAGGATCCTGTCCACCTCTTTATCTCTCAAAACTCTTTTCACAAAACCTTCTCACACTAAATGGAACAGAACAATTAGCACTGTAACCTTAACCTAGTCATCTCTCTCTCATCACTTCCTTTTTCATCATGTAAAATATTCGTGATTGTGAATTCTTTTAGAGTAGAGAGAAATATGCTATTCAATCTTGTATTGAACCCTATCAAATACATTTTGACCTGTCTCACTAAATTACAGGGTACAACTCCACACGGCTCTCATTATTTGTTTTGTCATCCAGGAAATATCCAGCTAACAATACATATATAACAAAGGGAAAGTCGAGATTACATAGCCATACTATACATGCCCATGCTTACACTGAGAATTTAAGATCCACTTCACACAAATTCTTTCCAGTGATGTACGCAGTAAGAAGTATGAGTTCAAGTTGATTTTTACTTTATACAAAGCCACCAAAGTCAGTGACACTAGTTGGCAGTGTATTCAGAATCTCTGCTATATCACTAAAACTGAAAGCTGCTTTATATATATCGGATGATGTTATAATGATGAAAGGACTTTCGACGACAACCAACCCACTATCAATTCCCCATCCTAAAATTAAGAAGAGATGGGGTGAAGTGGACAAATCCATCAATTTTTGTGACTCTAAAACCATAACGAGGAGATTAAATTAAATGGATTTGTTTACCTATATTGCTTACTTCATCGTTTTTTTGAACTGACGGTAGTTATGTCTGACTGGGTGACTGATGGATGAGATTTTTCATAAAAAGTTGTCACACAGAAAACAACTCATTTTACCGATTCTACCCCATCCACTCAATAATCCAATGAAACTTACAGCGGAATAGGTAACGTGTGGTTTGACAAGACAATAGTTGAAGGATGACAAGGGTGAAATTATTGGTAGAGTTGTCAACCTTAGTTGTGACCCATGAAAAATTTCTAAATTGCAATCGTCTCTATCGTAGATTTGTCATTCCAATGATGCGATATATTATTATTATAAATGCAACAACGATGACAGTAAAACCAAGATATATTCTATGAAGGATGCGTAGTAGATGAAATAAGTTAAGTTTAAAAAAAATGAAGGAAAGTAAAATGAAGAGATTGTAGTAGTAGGTTATTCCACACAAGGCAGTAGAGTCATTCCTTCCAAGAGAGTCGCTTGCTTACCTTGTCGATATGTGTAAGTTGATGAAATCTCTCCAACGCTTCTTCTCCACTCTCTTTGGAGATGATAAGACTGATTGCGACTGTGAGGGCTGCAACTGCAATGGTACTCGGGGTGTGGAGAATGAAGCTACAATCTGTGAAATTAAAGGGAAACCAAGAATGTTTTAAAACTTTGACAGATAAGATGAAGGAGATCTATGATATTTTGTATCTTCTTTATGCGTAGTAGTGGTGCATAGTAGTGGTGATATATAGAGAATACAAGTCAAACTGTTGTGTTAAAAATGTCAAGTAAATTGCACAGGTAAAGGAGAGAAGCGAGCAAAATAAAGCAAAGACATTAAAGCGTTTTCGCTTAATATTCAGCCATCAAAATTTCAAATCATCCGACAAATGTCAAATTTCAATTGACATTTGTCGGAAAAATCATAGATACACTCTCTGTTTTGTATTTGCATGCAAAATCGAGAAATATCCACAGCAGGACAGATTATTGGCCTCTATCACTCTGGATTACGGATTCAAGTTTTGAAATCTCTTCAGCAACATATTTCCTCCTACAATTCCCTTGCCAGATTGAGGAATAATCGGGAAAGAGAATCTTAAATAAATTAACATCAAACAAACTAACTAACCGAAACTCATCCAAAGTTATTAACCATAATTTTCTTTTGCACGCAACAATAAACTAACAACTAGTCCAGCTTACTTAGCTAGCAGCAGCAGCATCCATCCAACCAATGAACATGTGTAAATGCAGAAAAAGATTAAAGGCATTCTGATGCACTGTGCATAAGCAATTTGAGGAATTATATTAGAAAAGTAGTCTTGAACCAAATATGCATAAACTGCAACTGTGCTATTATAATACAAGCATAAAATCTCATGATGTATTCATCATGTCTTTTTTAAACATGCAGAAACACAAAACAGCACAACATTCATATAGAGCACATTTCAAATTTGAATAAAACAGGAGTGAAGAAGGGACCATTATTATTCAGATTAGATTGTCCTTCTTAAAATGCACTTTGGAAATTATGTAAGTCGAGTACATGTAAGTTGGTACAGTCAGTCAGGCAAGTCAAGTCAATCCAATGCAGAATATATACACACTCTTAAACTCATAATTACTTTAGTCATGGCCAGGTTCAAGTAAGTATTTGACTGAACTGAACTGTCTGGAATACATTGGATTATATTATTGACTGATTCATCTCATCATCTCATCTCCAGCAGGAATCCTCAGACAACGAAGACGACAAAAGAGAAAATAAGGCTGACAGAAGTCCCACAGCATGAAGCACACAAAAACTTGTGAACGGAAAGGTGCATGCAGACAAGAGGAACGAAATACGGAAGGAAGGGAAAAGTATTTATTTATTTCTTCTTTATTTCCTTTGATAAATTCGAGATTTGATTATTTCCAATTCAGAGATTGAAAGAGAGAGAGGTTGGAATTGCGTGACGCGCAAAAGGTCTGACTTCCCTCTGCCTGCTTTATATATATTTGTATGGAGGAGAAGACACATTAACTCTGATTCAAGACCAGGTAGGTCATCTCCTCAACCTTATCCAACATGAATCAAGAAGAATCATATGAAAAGAGGAAGGAAGGAAGGAAGGAAGGAAAGAGGGAGAGTAAGTGGTGGTAGTGGTGGGGTAAAGGAAAGTGAAAGAAGTTCAACAATTGCTTTTCTTTGCACACCTGGTCTATTTTTTTGTGTCCCCACTTTTTGGGACGGACTCGAGCAATAATAATAATGGCAGAAGTTGCAGCATTAATATAACATTATTCAATTTAACCAACTACAGACATATATATAAGCCACACAGGGGATAGTTTCTTATAAGGGGTGCATGCATTATAAAACCCCATTCATCGGTACTCACTTCCATTTGGCTTGAGCGAATTCAAAATCTAGAACTGGAAAAGAATCAAATTGAAGAAGGTTGGATCATAAGCCATAGTGGAACACGACTTTTGTTATATAAGTAAGGTCAGCTTCCCTTTCTTCGTCTTTGGGGCACGTGGCAACTGCAAATATATTAAACCGACCATTGTGTGATCCGAAATCCTAATAATAATAATAATAATGCATCTCTTGCACCGGGCTTGCATGCCTCTCTTCAAATCAAGAAGACAATGCATAAGAGGAAATGCAACAAGATAACTCAAAAGAAGGAATAAATATACTCGGGAGTAAATACATTTTCACAGAAAGATGTAATGTAAAAGCTGAAAATACAAAATCAAATTTCCATTTCCCGTCATTCTAAAGAATTACATAAAGAATTACATAAAGAAATACATATACTACCATTTACATCCAACAATCGTTGTGATATAATATCGCATGCTGACAAGCAGCAGCCCTTATTCTATTCCCTTGTTTTATAACACCTAAAACTAAGATTTCTTTTTTTTCTTCGAAGGCAAGCAATCAAGAATTCTCCCGCAGTGAGCTCCTGTGTTAATCATTCATTTCATTTCAATTTGAGCCTGGAAAAGCTTAGGGGAAATAAATCGGTTATAAAAAACAGAAAAGAATTTCCACGGGAAGAAATTACAGAAATTTTACTTGATGCGATACGAGATGATAAATGGTATCAGTGAATCAGAGAGATGTTAATACAATGTGTCACTGAATGCAACACATTAACACAACACAGTCCAGTATGTAATCTCACAAGATTCCTGAAAGACAAGATTCATTTCAAATTTTCAAAACATCTCAACATGTGTCCCCGTTAAATGAACAATGCATCACTTTTAGAGCACAGGTAAGACACACGATAATAATCTTATTAGTATTATATTATCGCTAGGATGCTTATATAGTGCTGCAATGCATAGTGCCTTAAACGACCGGCAAGGGTGATAAGATTTATTTATTTTAAGACATTGCCGATATCATGCAAGACTTCACTCAAGCAATTGTAAAGAATATAATAATGCTGCACATGCCATGCCCGCTGTCCGCCTTTCTTTCTTTACTACTATATTATCTTATTCTAATCTTTGCATGGAATTAGTTTTTTGTTTCAAAAGGGGAGGAATGCAGAGCAATAAAATTCTTTAGGAAGAGCAGCTAATTAAATATTTTTGGATATTTGGCTCGACATTGTTCATTGGTGGAAAGAAATAACGGAAAATTAAACAACATCTATTTCTAGATACACTGTTCGTGTGTACTGTACTTGTGTGTTGTTACTTTCTGTGCTTGTATTCAATCGCCGCAAAGTTGTACCCATTTTTACATTTTGTGAAGCAAAGAAAGAAACTGAAAGTGAATCTGTGCAGATGAGAGGGGACCACCATTTCTAATGATTAGTATTCGATCCGTATGTTCATACACAAAATTTGTTCTTTATTCCCAGGTATGAAATTCAGACGGTGAGAGGGTCATAACTTGATGGAAACATCCCCTGTTCTCATCAAACACACAGTTCCATTAGAATCCCACTTACTTACTTTTCGCCTCTTTGGGATCACAGAGATTGTCTAATAATGACAACTGTAAACTATCAAGTATGTAGAGGTAGTAACATACATACCAGTGCACACATGTTTATTTGGCTGGATCACAAGGGCTCCTTCCAGAATTTCAATTTGAACAAATATATTTTTTGTCGCATTTGATGTTCCCATTACCTACCTACAATCTAAACTTGATTTTGCTCGACCTGAACCTCAAAGGAGGGTCAGGTTCCCTTAGTTCCTCCGTTGTTGGTAAGAAAAAAGAATAGTAGCAGCTTATTAATATGCGTGAAAGAAGGACGGATGGATGAGAGGAATCAACTTTGCACCCCTTACAATCTAATGTTTAAGTAGAAGACACGAATTCAGTTTTGCAGAACCAACAGCATGTGTGGAATAGCGAACTCCTCAAGTTGTAATTAAATGAGATCTTCCCTTCTTTTCACCCTGTCAGCGTACTGAACGAGTTATTTCAGTACGAGTAATAAGGGGCTACCCTGAATTAGTATGCCTAACATGAAGCCGAAAACTAAAATGGAAGATATGCAAGGACCAGTACTAACAAAAATGAAATAAGAAACATGTCGCAAAAACTGCAAATCCTTATTAAAACCAATACGAAAGATTATAAATCAGAATAGCAGGATGCTAAAAATCTGGACATGTGGCATAACCATTTGATTCCCTTCATATACCGTCTGCCTTTTCACACACATGACATCAATTTTAAAGACATAACCCATAAACCCATGAAAAACAAGCTACCTAAACTATCATAGCATGTCATCCTTCTAATGTTACAAGTTCAAGTTTGCTCAATAAAATGTGCCACGTACTACTACAACGACGTACGTAACAATAAAACAAACTCAAACGATAGACTAGACGATAAGTAAGTATGTACGAAACAAGACAATTGGCAGCTGACCACGGGCCAAAATGCGACAGGTGTGATGTGGAGTGATACTTACATGATACCAACATACACAGTCGACCTTCAATCACCTTGCAAAACTACAAGACAACGACAACGACGACGATGATGGCGAATTAAACAACTTCCATCAGTAGTTGTCCATAATCAACATTCTTCTAATCTATGGATAAAATCTGGGAGTATCTGACTGAACCTGGTCTAGATGGACTGGATAGAACTAATAAATGTCTGAATTTATGAATATTTGCAAAATAAGGTAACTCCTTCTCTATATGCTTTCTTGTAGCACAAGCCAGTTACAAGGCGCGCGGAGCAAAACTTTTTATACCAAGTGGCACGAAACAACCCTTTGCCACCTGTTGCATCCATCCATCCATCCATTCTGCAACTGTCGTTACTTTGAAACATAATTTTCACATTATTATGTGGTGGTTGTGAACATAACTTTTATTATCAACCATTTTGGATGATATTCATAATATGGATATGATATTATGATGAAGGATTGACTTCAATCCAAGAAGAGACTTGAGATGTCACAATGACATTGACATTCTTGACATCTGTACCATCTGCACCTCCTCATTCTCACAAATTAGTAGTTTATATGTATCGCCAAAACTAAAAACAACTGACTCGACTCGACTGTCTTCTGACTGGCAATTTAATTTTAAATTATTAAATAGCCCCAATAATGTAGAAGTTTGTGATGGATTGTTAGTTATTATTATTATTGGCATCAATATCTAAGTCGTGGCCAAGTCGTAATAAATAAATCTTGAAATGTTATCAACAGATCTTATTTCATATCCTTCAACTATTATTAAATCGTAAATTTATAAAAACATAAATAACAATGGAATCGAATTACAATTATTTACAGGACTAGGTCGACCAGATTCCCATAAAATCAATTGATTCATTTGATTCCTTAACATCTTATATGTATTTAGCAATTACTATGTCAGATAATTTTCTCATACTGTTCAGTCGTTTGTCTAGAGTTGTCCTGTTTTGTCTTTATATTAAAATAAGCAAAAGAAAAATGCAAATAAAACTAATGCATTATCTTAATTTCATGGTTATGTTAGGCTCCAACTTTCACATGATTTTAGTGAATTTGAGACGAAACCAGCAACTTAAGTGTGTCGCGTCAGCTCCAACCACCAGTTCTCACACTGTTCACTTACGTCATTCATGCATTCTTATCTGCACTAGTGCTCTGAAAATTTGATGACAGCAATATTTAATGACCGTCGCAGAAACTTCAAAGCGCACATAAAATTTTGACACTTATAAGCAGAAGAAGAATTCAATAAGTAAATAACATAAAGGAAAAGAAGGCTTCAATTAAAAAAAAACATTGTCGATCAGTTACATATGTGCATGTATAAAACAAGATCAGAAGACATGGTTCTTTAATAATAAGTTTTCAATTTCTTCTTACCTGCTGCACAGAAGGACAAATAGGTAGAGACTTGGTTCATCACTTTGTTCTCAAACCAGTGTCTGTGACTGTTGGGCATGATGGCTTCAAACATCTG
>JAQFZJ010001088.1:0-12764 GCA_034695645.1 Folsomia fimetaria
TAGAGAAATTCTATTTTATAATAGTTGAAGTAGTGTTGGTGTCCAAATTGGGTTTAGATGCATTCCATCATTTTGATACATATGTAGGTATGTTAAACAAATTTTAAATTAATGTCGACATTGTAGTAAAAAAATTATGATTTAAGGCGTAAATCATGATTTTTTGGTGTAGTAAAATCAATGGAGAAATTGAAATGTTACAATTGAGGAGAAAGTTTAGAAAATAGAGAACTTTTCCAGACCAGACAACTCCTTGAAACGCAAGTGAAAGTTGCAAATTATAAGAGAGTTTACTAGCAGGGATATGATACAAACTTGCAATGTTTGCTGTGCTGTGCCGCATGAAAGATAGAACCCAATTATCACTTACTTTCACTTTACTTCCTTTCTTCAACTTGTTGGGAAACAAACTTTTGAGATTTTAATTGATTGCTCTGCTGCGAGATACGAGTTAAATTACATTAGATGGTGCAACTGTAACGATGTAATTACGTAAGCACTGAAGCTAATTTAAGGTCTGGGACAGGGATGACCTTGATAACTAATTCAGATGTCAATAATAAGTCTTTTGACACTAGTCGGGTGGATTTTTTTTAAATTCTAGTGCTTCAGGCAAAAGCTTTTCTAGAGAAGGCATCAAAAGTAGCTAGTCTTGGAATATAAGTACGTATATGCGTACAAAAAAATTATACAAAACCGCATACCGCATAAGGGTTGTAGGACTGAGTCCCTCCTAGGATAAGTGTATTCAAAAAATCCAAAATATTGCATAAATAATTTAAAATATTGTGTTTACTGAAAGATACTGACGCAGACGGCGACGTAAGATCTATAAGCAAACCCCATTCTTAGCAATACTAAAAAATTATACATGGACGATTTAATCACACACAAATTGGAAGTCCGTTGATTTATTAGTCCGTCTTCTTCCTAAATCTTTACATTACATACCACGTTAATCTTAATATCGGTGGATTTATTTGAAACAAACCATTTTGTCCACAGAACAACACATATGAAATTCTTAAATCAAGCTTTCGTTCCTTTCCAACTACATAAATAAGTTGCGTCATTTCAAGTCGAATAAAAAACATCAGGTCATAAGGAGACCGTAAGGAAACATTTCGCATCACACCGAATTAATTGTCACATACTTATTATCATCATCGTCTGGTCAAAAATAATTAACCAGATTACTAATCTGGTTAATTATTTTTTGCGGTATTTATTAGTTTGTCAAAAATACAAGATATGTAATTTCTCATATCCTCAACTCAACGCTTTCGATTAATCCCACCCACTTCACTGAGTACCAATCATCAAATCATTCATTTCTGTTTCATCTCACAAATTATTGTCACCCAAAAGGAAGGAAAGGATTGTGTTAATATTCCTTGATTTCCTTCCAACCAAGTCAACCATAACTTGTACTATTGGATAAGATTGGAGTTGTTTAACCATTTGTTGTGTGTGGTTGAATGTCAAATTAGATTGGGAGAAAGTTAGTTAGTTGTGGTTGGGTTGAAAATTGAGCACTATATAAGTAAACCTGTTTTCTTCTTTCTCTGATATTTCTTATTTCGGGCGTTTCTTGCATTATAAAATACTGGTGCGTGCTAGATCGTGAGATTGAATTTGGGATTGTAACTACTATGCCTGCCTCTGTCTAACTAATGTAATTTATCGCCTGATTAAACAAACCCATTCGTATTTATAGCTATTTTCTCTCCTTTCCTTATTTCTCCTTAAATAAGCAAGTCGAATCCAGCAGTCAGTATGTATCTAATATAAAAAAAACATCAAACATCATTAAAATTTATGCAGGAAAAGTATAGAGCAGAAATTGTTTGCAATAAAACGGCAATTCCTTTTGCAAATTCTTATCTTCATTTCGAATATGAATCATGATGAAGATGAAGGCTTGAGTCTTGACCTGTGACTCGAGAATTAGCAGATCATCAACAAAAACCACTTTCGGTAATTCAAATCAAGATACTAAAAATCTTCTAAAATTCAGGTGGTGGAGAGCTTTTGCTTTCTTCAGTAAAATCTAAACTTAGGTATGCAGTGAAAGTATGCTAAAGTATTCTAGAATTTCTTAAACGAATACCATGAGATAGAGATCTAATTTTCCATTACGATTTGAGGATTCCATGTATTTTTGCAAAAGGCGGAATAATTTGACAAGCCGTCGTTCTTTTTTAATTAATTAATGAGGAGCATACCAACTTATTAATCTCATGCATCATCGTTACACAATTTTACTACTAATTAGAAACATTACGCAGATTTGTATGGCTTTGTTTAAACCACTGGCACTACCACCACCCTTCCTGTTAAATAGATTAGCCTTTCCATCCATTGTCTAAAAGCAGATTAACCACCACTCACCACACCAGATCGAAAGTTGAAACGTTGTCGCGATGGTGGTGGTAGCAGTGGCTGTGATAGTGACGAGAATACTAATAAGTAATCCCGACAAAATGTCTACTTTGACCTCCATACATACCTCTGTTTAATATAAAAGCATAATGTAAACAAACACTTGATCCTTCAGTCGCTCCCAATTCAAATATTACAGTGAAAGTAAAGCGAGGATATTTTCACTTCATAAAATATGAAGGAGTGAATCTAAACGGATTCAGTCAGACCGCAAAATGTACTTTCACTCAGTCTGCTTTCTCCTCTCGATTGTCGCCACCCTTCTGCACTCACTTTCCTACTGTGGACTTGAGTAAATTATGAAATCAGATCTTCTTCCTCACAAAGGGAAAGCGAACTTATAGATATGATGCTCTTCCTACTAAATCAATATTCAATGCAAAGTTGGCGACCCATGCATGATGATAGAGGTAAAATGAAAGTCAGAGCAGATTAGGAACTGCTGAATTGAACAAGTAACTTCATACTTTGTAGGATAATTCCATCATAGAAAAAGAGATATGGTAAAGCACAACACTCAATAATAATGCCAAAGGGGCTGTTGACAAGGTTGGTTGAACTGGTGAAAGTGTTCCTTAATTTGAGAGTTGCATTTTGAAATATTTATGTTGTGGTGAACCCTGTTTCTCCTGATTGTAAACGTTTTCTTATTTTGTATTATTAATTAAATTCAAAGCAACAGGATTGAAGTGGAATTAATTATTGGTGTTAATTTAACATGAGTGAATGATAGCACTGATCTAGTTCATCGACTAAAATGTCGATACCGACTAAAAATTAAAATTAAATCTTGATTGATCCCGTATAACTAATTCCGCATCCGGTTTGTATGGGTGAAAGTTTCGTCCACAATAATAAATCTACTTCAAATCAATTAGTCCTTTCCAAAAGTCTGATCAACTCGTATATGATTTATTATGCATTCTCTTCGTCATAAATTTTTCTTTATCACGTCAATCTTAATTTTGTTGGATTTATTGGATTCGTTCAAGACGAACCCTTAGATTTCCTTGTCTCTCAAGTATTCATCTCATTTGACACCGAAAATTACTTTCTCCACAGAACAGCACATCGTTAATTTACTTTAATTTAATTTCATTTAATTCCCTTCCTCTTCCAACTCCACAAATAAAATAGATGATTCTCATTCTATCTGATATAATACTAATTGACTTTCGCCGGGAAAAAACAAAGAAGCAGAAACTAAGTTGCCAGAAATCCTAGACATTTGGAAGCCAAAAAACGTTGGTTTCTCAAGGAAAATCAAGTGAGTACATGCATATTTGCAAACAAAAAGCGATTTTGCATACCTTACAAACTAAATGCGATATATAGCATACCTTGTACCCCTAATGAAATGAATATTTGAATATATTTAATTATAAAGTATATTAGGTCCGGTAAGCAAGAAATGTATCTGTAATTGTATCTGTATCACGTAAATGTATATTTGCTGCTGTATTTATTTGTATTGCACTTATACGTCATTTCATGTTATTTCCGGTTCATGCCACCCACTCCACTTCACCAATCATCAATTCATTTATGTTTCATTTCACAATTTATTGTCACTGGAAAAGAAGAATAGGTATGTTCCTATTTTCTTGATTTCTTCGCGAAACAAGTCAACCATAACTTGTCCTATTGGATTGGATTGCCTAACAATGGAAATTTTGTACCTGGAATGATTGGCTAGACTTTCATGTATCTGAAAAAGACAAAAATAAAATTTGCCTTTTTGTACCAAACTTTCTCTTTTTTCTTCCCTGCAGGGATGTTAGTGAATTGAGATGCATGAAGTGCACACATTGCTTACAACATTTCTCCATCTTCTCGAAAAAAAATAAAGAGGTAGCTTTATTCGTCATTTGTTGGGTTATCCTCCAGTAGCTCCACTTACAGACATTGCATGTAAAGGAAAGAAATCGTATTTGATACTCGCAAAGAGATCAATGGGCGAAAGTGACAATGCTACTAAACTCAAAGTCCTCCAGGATACAGGATACTTTTTCTGTCGTTTGAATGTAACACTTTCTCCTATTTCATATAAGTTAGGGCGGCAGAACAAGGTAGATGGAATCGAAAGAACTTTTCAAACTGGCCGAATTGTGTTGTGTTAAAAAATTCGGAACTTTCTCCAGAATTGGGTCATGGATGAAAATCTCTGTCTTTCTCTGATATGGTCAATCTATAATAATAAATAAATACACAATAAATTGAATTGATTATCATAGAGATGTTTAACACAACCCAATTTCTTCAGATTCTTTCAGAGCAAATAATGGAAATTGATATTCAATTCAATTGAATTATTTTCCCTTGAACATGATGACGATGATGATATTACATATGACAGATGAAAAGATTTGTAAATACAAAATACAACTTCAAACAAAAACCCTGCAGTGGAAACTGAGCTGGTTTGTTTCTGTTTCCACCACACATCACAACATATACTACATACATCCCTTTTCGAGAGAAAGTTGATCCCACTTTTGTTTGATGTGGTGACAGTAGAAATGAAACAAGCAAGAAAATGCAATTACCTATCATTTCCTGTCCAAGTGTGACAATAAATTACTTAATTACTAATTTGGTGTAAAAAGAATTTTGCCAAAACATTGTTTTTAATCTCTGAATTCAACACTTTCTTCCTTTCCTTGTACTTTCGACATTTCATGTCATGCATATACAGGTAAGCTGAAGTGTGGGAGAATTCATATAATTTATGGGGTATGATCTAGTATAGGAAATCAGAGAGAAAGTTAGTTGAAAATTGGGCACTGTAAAAAATATAAACTTGTTTTCTTCTTTCTCTTACATTTCAAACAAGTTCACTTCTTTTTCTTCGTCCGCCTACTCAAGTAAGTTGAAAGTAAGTTGCAGAACAAAAGGGAAGAGTTTCAAAGTGAATGAAATGGAAGCTATACAGATGAATTTTTCCAAATGGTGGAATCTTGTAGTTCCAAAATTCAATTCAATTTTTATCTAGTTTGGATGAGTCGTAAAAAAACTTTCTCTTGGATTGCGCACGCATCTGATCTGTTTTGGTCATTCCAGAATAAAACAAAGAAAAAGAATATATATGAAATTGAGCACAAAAAAAATAAATTGAACTGATTATCCAACACGATGATGATGATGATGATGATAACAGTGTTGAGCAAGATTTCTACATACATATAAAATGGAATCACACATACAACTACATTCCTTTTCGAGAAGGAGAAAGTTGATCGGAATCTTGTTTGATGCGGTGAAAGTAGAAAATGATGCAAACAACGAAATGCCATTATTTGTCATCATCTTTCTTCTTGTCCTGTTGGTGCTTGCTTTCACATCTCCCTTTTATTGTATTGTAAGTGACAGTAGCAAAACCGGCAACAAATGAATCTATTATGTAGATGACAATTAATTAATTAGCGTGTGTAGTTGTTGAAGAGAAATTCTCGTACCTAATTGATACATCAATAAATGAAACCACATATATTTGCGTTGTGGCGTACGACAATGTAAATTAAAATCGCGATATTTGCAGATTTTCATTTATTTGTTTTTTCCAGAACAAACGCTTTTTATTAAGGCAAGCTTTACAAAGTTTCAGGTACTCCAATTTATTTCAATACAGAAGCAATGTTATTGTAGCAAAGTTGTTAATTTATTGACTAGTGAATTGAATAATGTTTACCTGAAGTTAACTTTTACACTCCATTATATTTATAAAACATAAAGAAAAATATATTAAGTTGGGCGCAAACTAAAAAAAAATTGAATTGGTTATTATATAAAATACATGCACCTGATTTCTTTTTCTTGCACAATATCTAATAGAATAAAACTATTCGGCTGAATTCAATCTTTCCAACCAAACAATGAAGATACATATTATTAATATGAAATAAAAATATAAATGTTAACACTTTAATTCGTTCGTTTATACGATAACAAAATTTTTTGCTTTTTCATTTGCTATTTTGTTTGTTGATTTGGTTGTGTTTGGAATAGACCAACACATTTTGTTAATTAACAACATTGTTAATTAACAACACTCTTTTATACACAAAAACTGGATGAACATTTCATCATTTGTCCTTATTTCTAATTCTTATTTCACCTATTCCTCTTTAACCATTTCAGCAAACAACATAGATACGTGCATCACGTGATATGATGTAATATATCATCATCTTCTTCGCATTTATTTACGTCACCTCATCTCTTTCCTTCGCTTCGAACAAAAACAAGCAAGCGATGTGAAATCCTTGAGGACCAGCTTGTTTTCCTCAAATTCACACAACCATTCCATAGGAGCTAATCTATTGGGAGAAAACTATTGTACACACAACTGTTGCTCCTTTGCTTTACTTGCTTGCTTTATCTAACCAACTTTCTCTCTTCTCATCTCATACATATTAAAAGTTGAAGGAGGAGAGATATCACTTATTAATTATTTCGAGGAATATAAAACAGTTCATCTGCTTTTTAGCATTTTAAGTTAGCCGTATTCCGCATGGAATTGTGGTTTGGTTTGACTTTGTAAATTATTGCGAATTACCATTAAATTTTGAAATCCCTCCAGAATGAAGTAACAACACGCTTCAAAATTTGGGTGGATTAGATCTACCTCCTCTTTCTCATGAAAGGTACAGACCGGAATATTGAAGAAAGTTTGGATGCAGTAACAAACCTTTTCACTTTATTTTATTCATCAACAACTTTATTATTTGTTCCTGTATTGCTTTCACCACCTTGTTTTGCATGTGCTAAATAAGTTTAGTTCAGTCGAATGAAGTGAGACAAGGGAAAGTTTACTGTCGTGTCGAGTTAATTTGATGCTGTACTGTGTGGACCTTCAACTAATTCGGATCTATCTGAATTTCGATGAGGACTTCACTTTTGGGACATGAAATGACGTGTGTAATAACGTATTGCATTCGGATTGCACAATTGTATATTTAATTCAAAAGAAAAAGACACCCAAGAGGTTGTTGTCTAAATAATTGGCAGTGTAGTTAGTGAGGAAAATGCAGAAACTTGTAAACATGTTGATTTGCCAAATTCTGGGAAAGCAAACTAAAACTTTAAATTGCATGCCAGGTTGGTTATGTATCCTATTTAGTTGCACATTATTGAAACGGATAATTGCATCGAATAATTGCATAAATAATAAGGGCTGCGTTCAGCATCTAAGACTTCAGTTTGGCATTGTGCAACTGATCGGATTCATGTAATTGGCATTAAAACCCACAAAAAGCGATGCATTTTCCTGTGTTATGTAATCTGTAAAATTTAAATAAAACCATTTGGAGTATTTCCCACCTACAGTTTTATTTAAATCTGCAAAATAAAATTCAGTTCACAATTTTCAAAATCAAAGAATTTTTCCCCTTTAAACCAACTAGTCTGTTGTATGGTAGATGAATTCTGCATAATAACTTTAATTTCCTTCCAGGGCGAAAGTCAACATCAGCAAGTGGAGCAAGGTGGGTAGGGAATTGCAAATAGGTTCAATTTCCTAAAAGATGTCAATAAATGAGAAGAAAATTGTGCGCATGTTATCTCAGGAATGTAATGTCACTTCTATTTATAATGAAAACCAGAATTTTTCACGGATTCGGTTCTCCCTGAATTTCGGACTTTTGGGACATGATGTGACGCGTGTATGTATGTACATATTAGATTACATTGCTTTGATATTGCAAAATCCAATATTAATTTTTTTAAAGACTCTCAAGAGGTTTTTAGGCTGCGTGGTGAAGAAAGTGCAGAACAACTTGTAAACATGTTGATTTGCCAAATTCTACAAAAGCAGAACAAAACTTTGAAGCAAATTAATTAACAAACTCGTCTGACATAATAATAAATTTTGCTAAGCTATACTGATCACCTATTTTCTTCTTTGAAATTGTAAAATATTCAGTAAACCATTAGAGATATTTTGCCCTTGCAATTTTATGCCAATTTGAGAAATATTCATAGCAAATTTCTGTCCAGAATTTTCACTTTCAAATTATTTTCCCCCCTTTTCAATCCAATTAAACCTGCCATATGAAAGTCAGTCCGTGGAGAAAGATGAAATTGCAAATTGGTTTAATTTCCTAAAAGATTTAAACAAATAGAGAAGGAAATTGTGGGCATGTGTTCTTTTCTCTTCATGCTGATTCATTCCTTTATGCCACTTATCTTTCTTCTTATGATTTATTTATGAAATGGATAAGGCTACCTTTTATTTGCCTACAGCCAAGCATGAAATAGACCTTATCCTTCGATCATGCCAAAATTATTCAATTTTAATTTATAACGGTCTCCTCTTCTTCCTACTATTATATCACATATTGCAGTAAACAAAATATTTGCACATAAGTAATACACATTTCACATGTACATCTTGCAGAATAATCTCTGGATTTTGTATTTTATATATGGATATAAAATGGGCTGCTTTCTGTTTATGTATCTGCAATCCACTTACTTTCTCCCATATATTTATTACCTTGTAGAGTAAGATGGGACAAACCAACCAACCAGTAAGTAAGTGTTCCATTTGTCCTGTTTTTGTTTAGTTTCCATTTTGCTTTCACCTGCACCAAAGAAGATAGAAGCAAGCAAACATACACATCCAATGCAATCTATGGACCTGCTGCTGTACTGCACATTCTTACCCACAACAAAATAAAAGTGGATAAAATGCGCAGTTGATTTTTTAAAGAAAGAAAGCAAACAAGTCGTATCACTACACTGCAAAATATTTAATATAAGTGTGTGTTACGCAACAACAATCTGAAAAATTGGAAGGAAGGGGATAGTTACGCTTCGTGTAATTCTATAACTTGAGATTCTCTGTATATTACGTACGAGTGCAAAGCAAATGGGAAGAAACATGGAAAAAGATACAGATACTTCACGATTTTGCAGAGAAAAACTCTTGTAAATATAAATGTAAACATAAATTGGACCATTTCTTCATTCTTCCCCTATTTCGTCATCTTAACTTTCACTTCCGTTACATTCATGCATATGTTGTTACCTTGAAAAAGGCAAACAAAATTTTGGATTAAATATCCTGATTGCACGCAGATTGTTGTAGAGTGGATTGAATTGCTTGAATTCTTCGCGTCAATTTCAGGTGGTCTGGTTTGGAATCCCGTTGCATACATAATCTAGCTAAGTTTTGGTCTACTTTTACTTTCGCCAATCTTTTTTCCTTACTTTCTTTTCAAACAAAGAAAATATGTAAGATTGGGCACAACATATACTTGAATTTTCACGGAAAATCCCAATTGGTTTCAATAAAAGAGCTCAAGCGAACCGAATTTAATTCCTGTACTGGATGATGAGAAGTCTTGTTGAACTTCAGCAGCAGTCATCCATCCATAATCTTGATCGGTGAGTGGTTGGGAAAGATGGGTAAAAGTATGTGGTTCTTGAGAGGTACTCAGGTGTCAAAGAATTTCATTTCATTTCTCCGTTCAACCAAACCAAACCAGTTCAAATTATGGATTGAATGAATGGTTCCTCCATTCAAAGATAAATTGGCAGCGAGTCAGTTTTCTGCTTGTAAATAAATACATGTACAATTTTATAACTGAAATTACTGTAAATTGACGTTGTGTAGTACAGTTACATGATATAAAAATCTTCTCGCTATTGCAAGCGTAATATGTTTTGCGTTAAATATTTACAAAAATAAACAAAGGCAACTAATTATTATATGAACGATAGAAATATCACTAATTTTGCATAAATTAACTTTTCAAATGTTACAAGTTGCAAATAAATATAATTATTATAAATATAATCGCCGAGGACCACGTTTTGAGATATCGAAATCTCGGTTAGTGCGCGCAGCGCGCTGCCGTTCGAGTCCTCGTTTGGGATGTTGGGGGCTTGTTTTAGGGTTTCATGTGCTCATCTCACCTTAGAAGGTTTTTACTTTTATTTATTTGAAAGTGGTGCTGTGTAGTGTTACATTTTAGCAGGTAACAAGCTCAGCGATTAGCTTATTCATGTATAACTTTAAAAAGGCTTACATTCATCATCTTACCCATAAAGTATTTCAAATAACTGAAAAAAACAGCACATGTTAAGCGCACTTTTGTATTTATTTACACTTTTATTTACTTAATTGCAATAAAGATTCCACTGTTGCACTTTTGGATGTATACACAATTCGGGTTGGATTAGGCCTCAAGAAACTTTCTCCTGAATTGCGTCATGCATGAACAGCTCTCTCTGATCTGACCAATCTATATAGTAGAAGACAAAAGAAATAATATGGAATTGAGCACAAAGTACAGAAACACAAATAATAATTGAATTGATGATTGTCATACACAGGTTTATAACACAACCTAATTTCTTCAGATTTTTTTCCAACAAGTAATTTTATTGACTAATTAACAAGGAAATTAATTCAATTGAATTCCTAAAAAAACCTTCCCTTTAAAACCAACATCATGACGATTAGGATGATGATATTATGACAGTTAAGATTTGCACATACAACACAACATAACACAAAAATCATGCAATGGAAACAACCCATTTATTTCCATCATACATCACATGCATTCATTCATCCCTGAGGAGAAAGTTGATCGGTATCATTTGTGTATGTGTTGAAACCAGAAATGAAGCAAACAAGGAAATGCAATTACTTATCATTTCCTGATTAGATAAATGCAATCAATTAATTATTATAATTCGGTGTAAAGAGATTTTGCCAACAAATTCTGCTGTTGTTAATCCACAACTCGATTCCTGAATCTCATCTATATCATCATAAGCTATTGGTAAATAGATCCATATATTTTTAAATTATGGTACGCACCACATTGCAATACTTCATTTCAATTGGTAAATTTGCATTTACTTGCTTGAATAAAAGTTTATGTACACTTTCTTTACGTAATATAGGTATGTAAAATCAAATAGATGTTGCCGGCGTTGGTAATTGATTGAGTAACAGATAGAACTAATATATATACGATAAGTTATCTAGATAACTACGCAGTGCTAACAAATCCATGCATACATACTTTCACCGGAAGTAGCGTCTGGTAAAAAAACTTCTTCTTACATTCATAATTAACCTCATATCATCGTGTTTTAACCAGTCAATCAACCAATAAGCCCAACAAAACATACCAATAAACCAAGATCGTTCAATTTGTTGAAGATGTTCGTGTATATTTTTGCGTTTAAAAGTGGGAATTTCTGCTTTGCACTTACGTGCACAATACGAGTGCACAATAAGAATTGGCTTTTACTTTTAATTTTATTACAAAATATGAGTTTTCGAATGCTATGATTAATTTCATAAACTGAATTACATTTATCTGTAAAAATTACGTTCTACTCACAATACAGATAATTATAAAATTTTGATTTCAATCAACTAAACAACCACCCTTACTTAAACGGCACGTGAATATATCGACTTTCTCCGCAGAAGCATATTCTTTAGGACGTACCTACATACTTCCGTATTACATTATAACATCAAATATATATAAACTAGGTGATTAACTGATGAGGGCATCTTTCATGAGTGCATAATTTCTGTCCGAAAGTAAATGTAACTTTTCATCGTTAAGATTAACAACGTAAACATAAGAGGGGTGGCGATGTAGCAAATTATAAGCGTGCTTTTATTTAATTATGCACTATGTACTAATATGTGGATCTAATTACTACTACCTAAGTAATAATGTTCATGAAGGGTTCATATATAGAAAAGAACGATTTATTTGGTAGGAATATGAACCCGTCATAACGACGGGTAGCTAGCAGGAAAGAAAATGTTGTACGGACCTCGTTCATAGCTCCATTGGAGGTATCATTATGATTATTATGATATTAAATTTCAGCTTTCTACGACCAACTTTCAAAATCGGTGGTGGTCACCCTACTGGAATGAAAGATTTGAGGAAGTTAACTTCATATCCCTAGTTCACAGTTCACACCTCCAATTGTGCCAAAATGCCGAATTTCAGCTTTCTCGGACTAACTCTAACATTTGGTCCCATGGACACCAAGAGCGTTCCTGACAGAAAGAAAGACAGAAGGAGATGATAATAAATTTTATGAGTAATAATCTTAGAGTATCTAATAATAATATCATTATTATTATCATTAGATATTATAATTATTATGATATTATTATTAGATACTCTATAGTAATAATATATAGGTATTTACGGATTACTATTAAAGATTTTTTTTTTTTTAATATTTAATGACTTCTTTTATTGATACACTTCTTTCATAATACTATAACAATTAAATATTAAAATCTACTCCTGAGTGTTGAATGGGAAACC